>JAOXOE010029482.1:0-14396 GCA_028565055.1 Phoeniculus purpureus
TCCTGCTGTTGCAGGCGGATTGGACTAGATGATCTTTTGAGGTCCCTTCCAATCCGTTATGATTCTATGATTTTATGATTATATGAAATGTTCCTCAAGAAACATTCTGAAAGCAGACAAGTGAAGCAACAAGGTCTTCAACAGGTCTTTAAGCTCTTCAAGTTCTCATCTCTTACACCTTACTGTCAGAACTCAGTAAGTTCAAAATCAGATAAGAAATGTTATATATATAGTAAAGCATTATAAGCTTATATGCAATTCAAAATCAGATAAATGCTTCGTATGAGAAGTACTGGGTTTGTTTTTACTATGCTGGCTTCATCTGTGTGCTTTTCATGGCTTGGCATCAGCAACTCAACCATTCTGCATTCCATTTAAAGGAAAGTTTTGCCTGCCCTTAACAGTTACACTGTTGTTCCGGATCAATGGCATTGGCAGGTCTCTCCTGCACAGTTAGAGATATTGACAAACTTGAAAGTCAGGCCATGCTTTCCCCTGCTGGTTTATCTTGATTCACTTACTGGGTATTCAATCAAGCTGTTGGATTTGAGCAGTCCCTCAGGGCGAATCTAAAGGTTCATGTGGTGACACTCCTCAGCACACTCCATGAAGTAGAATTTGGAGCACAAAGCACTGAAGTTATAGTTCCAATACATCTTCTGTTAGAATACTTGATCAAGTGCTAGGCCTTTAGGAACCTTAGAACACAGTCCTTCAGCAACATGCGTAATACCCTGAGTGTTACTTGTACATGACAGAAAGTCTCTTTTCTTCTCTGATGCAACTACTACTTACAGAATGGCTCAGGTTGGAAGAGACCCTAGAGATCATCTACTCCAACCTCCCCACCTTGGGCAGGGATTGCTCAAGGTCTGTTAACAATTTATGAAGCAAAACTTAGTCATAAACTTCTCCTGACTTAAATACTAAGATGAAATCTGAAACAATTGTTACTGACAACCCAGAAGGAGTTGGGAAAACATCCCCAGTAAAGGGTCAGAAGACACACTAACAGGATGAATGATATACACACATATGCTGTAGAGAGGAGAAACTTAAGAGAATACTTGTACTTTCCTTTTGAAGCCACTAAAATATCAGACTTCACCCACTAAACTTGCTAATTCAAAACCAGTCACCAAGAAGCATGTTTAAATAGGAAATGAGCAGAGGGATTGAACTAGATGATCTTTGGAGGTCCCTTCCAATCCCTACTGTACTGTGATACTGTGAGTTTGCACTATTCATAGCTTTGTTATTAAAAAGAACTAAGGACAGGAAAGATTTCTTATCTTGCTTAGGTCTCAGTCTTAAATGACTTCTACCCATCACACAAAGTCAAAACAAGTATCTGAAATTCTAAGTATCATACACTTCTAGAGGTTACCCAGAGTTCTTATTTTGGAAAGGAAACCCTTACAACACCAAATAACCCCAAACCTCAAATCCCCACTTATTCTCACACTTTCCTGTTAATTCATAATAGTCCTTGTGTCACTGGAAAAGTAAGGGATCATTTGTTAATTGGGCACTATTTTTAAGGTAAAATTGTGCTAGGTGTTCCCTCCCAGACCCAGGACAGGCTTTGTAAGATGGGTCCTGAATTAGAAGCAGTGGCCATATAAGTACTGCACTTAGATCTTAGTCTAGTATCTCACACCTGTTATGAGTGACAAGGAAAAGCAATCACTGCCTGCTCTTCCCCTTTCTTTAGTGGAATAAAACTAGAACTGTAACTTCCTTAAAAGAACTCCATTAAAAACTGAGTTCCCTATATCTTAGGCCTTGCTGCTGTGGAATGATTGTGGGTCTTTCATCCTGTGAGGGAGACCAAGAAATGCCTGCTAGATCACTGTTTTAGTTTCCCAGCATTGCTCCAATGACCAGTGTGATGGTGGGTCTGCACCTCAGTCTCACATCCATGCACATCCTACTGCAGATTCAAACCTGAAACCCCTTCTTTGGCAATGCATAACCCAGCAAACTTTCAAGGCAGGCCAATGTATGGTTTTAGCTCACCATTCATGATGTAGCTGTTAACTGCTCTGTGCTCTTATCTGCTTTTAGTGACATCCCAGCCTCACTGTGTTTATGGTCAAGTGTGAGTTCCCTTATTTGTTCTGGGCAGTACAGCTGCACACAGGGGCTGAGAAAATATTAATTAGTTTCCATTCTTCACCACAGATGAGCAGAGCAGATCACAGGATTCAGAAGCTCTAGGTGGCACAAGGCATTTATAGCGCCTTCAAACCCCTCTGTGATCCATTTTGCACTAACTGATGAAAAAAATTTGCTAACATATTTTGGTCAGTAATCAAAACCAATCAAAGATGGGCAGCTGAGCTTCTCTTGGACTCCCACGCTCTCCATGTGTTGTCAGTAACTTCTCATTAATTGTTTCTACATTTAAATAGAACTGTTCAGTACACTCTCTCTTCCATGAACAGGAAATTACTGTGCGATACCTCGCATTCTTGTCAGCTTCAGTGATAAGGAGAAGCACTCAAGTTCTCAGATCATTACATTCCTCTAATTAATGACAAACATGTTACTGGTACATACTGGTTAAAAATCAATCAGTCAATCATCTTGTTTCTTCAAGCTCCCTTTCCTCTCTGAGGATCTTCCAGCAAAGCCAGCTGGCACTCACAAACTCTCACTAGTTACTTAAAGAAATGTTTACTTCCTTTATGGGGTGCTAAAGTAGCACATCAGTGACAGTTTAATACCAGGACCAAAAGCCATTTCCTGTAGAAATCAAAAAAACTAACCTTGATCAAAACAACCAAGACCAAATTATGAGACACTAAGGTATTCACTAAACCAAGAAAGTCTAGAATTGAGTTCTGATTTATTTTCTCTTTGGTAGCATCCTAGATTTCGCTCAACAGGAATTGATGTTGCTGTTCATTAACTACTTCAGAATCTAACTACTATATCGCAGCTAAATAACACTCAGTGCCAATTAAGAGGTCAGTGTGATGTTTGGGTTTTTTCCTACCATTGTGCTGTGACCAACAGATCTCACTGCAACTGATGAAAGCTTTTTTTGTTTTTCAATAGTCACAAAGAAATCATCACTTAACACTGTAAAGATTTCTAGTGCTCCGTCTTTAACTGGGAAACTAACTTTGAGAACCTAGTCTTATTCAGCTCTGAGGTCATACTCTACCAACTATAGGTAGCTTGCCTACCACAAAGAAGGAAAAAAAACCCAAACCCACACCACAGTGGTTTTTAGTGTAAGATGATAATAACTCTTGGGTTTCCACTAAGGTATACCCTGCTTAAATAACTTACCAGCTATGTACACGGACATTCCAGTCCACTTTCCCAACTCTGAATTTTCCTGTACCAGAAACAGAGTGATCCTATATCTGAGAGTAGCTGTACAATAGCAGTTTGCTGTGCGTATATATTCCAAGATAATAAATTTATGAAGTCGATAAAGACAAAAGCACCTCAAAAAATTAAACGCTGAATCTATTCACACTCACTATTTCTTCTACAGCTTTTTGACAGTTTAAGGCTAACAGATTTGGAGAAGCTTTGATCCCTTGCCAATTGCTTCCTTTTCCCCTGAAACATGCCAGCTTGTTACAACCATTTCCTTGGTCTTCCAACACCTCCCCTCATCCTAAATGCCTTACCTTTTCAGTTTAAGGCTTGGGGTATGGAGGCACTGTAAACGCATTTACAGGCTGCCATTCCGGCTCTATAGCAAAACTATGTAGCCACATTTCCTGTAGTAAGTCTCTTGTTCCACACACCTGAGTTTGCAGCTGTTAAGTCTTCCTCTTGCTCACCCTGAAAATTCCTTGGGTTTGAGATACTGGGCAACACTAGATGTACTCTTACTGCACGCAACAGTATCACATTCACTTTGAAGTGTTCTAATAAATGAGATAAAGATATACAAAAAGATTAAGTTACTGCTCTGTGTTGCGTTACCACTTGACCACTGCAACTAGCAATTGCATTAAAAGTGAACTAAGACATTCTCGAGTCATCTTTGCCTTTATAGCTGTATTTTATGATCTAGGATTTCTATCAAGTAATAGAACCAAACAAAACAGTCTGGGAGGCTTTCTGTGGTTGGTTGTTAAATGAGCAACTGAGGGCATGCCCAGATACCAGTCTCTTATAGTCTCTGCTCAGGACAACAGGGACTACATTAATTTCTCAGATGATCTTTGCTTATCTGTTTTCAGCTGACCCAGTAACCAATTATCTTCTAGACCAGAGAGGATTATTGTTTGTGGTTACTCTTAGACAGTTTTCAATTATTAGAATATTAAAGCAAAAATCCATTGAGGAATGTTTTATGGTTCAAAACATTGTGGTTTTTAAATTGCAGATACTTCACAGAAATGTGGACTGGCTTACCAACTGTGTCGTTAACTACCAGAACTAAATAGTGACACATGGTGGGCAACAAGTGTTTTAAGAGTCAGAGACCAATATATCATGAAGGTTGATAGGATTTCCAACAAATCTTAAAAGGGACATAATCCCAGCCAATCATAATTCTAGATTGCAAACATTGACCAACAAGGAGAAGGAAATGTCTGTTTCAAAAAGCACCTTAATAGGATCACGATTACACACAACATTTACTTTCAAAGAATCTAGAAACCAGGAAGATAACAGCAGAGAACCCCCCAAATACCCAAATCACAATAAAAATGAGTTGGAGGAATAGCAAGTAATTCTGTAATCTGTGGTTAAGTACTGAAAGATTTCAATGGGTAAACTTTGCCTACACTTCAGGGTGGCAATTAATCAGCAACCAGTAAACTGATTTATAAACATTTCATCCCATTCCCTCAGGACACAAACAAGGCCAACAAGACATTTAAAAAACCCCAAACAACTAATTAAGTCATGAGCTTGAAGTAAACCAAAAATTTCTTATCACAAATAGCCATACACAGACACCAAAGCAAGCCTGTACCTTCCAGAACTACCCAAATTCTGTTACTGGAAAAATACATCAACGAGCCAAGCCACTTGAACCACATCTCTGCTCTCACAGCATCGTATTTCACAGTGATAATTCACCTTTCATGGATTCTAGCTAAATTACATAATGCTGGGGAACAGCTACTCCCCATTCTTTAGTAAGACCATATAAACTAGACTTTATAAACCCATAACAAACTCTAATTTTTTTTAAAGCTTCTATGCCAACCTACTTCATTCATAAATAAAGCATTTTTACAGATAAAGAAACAGATGTTAAAATTGAGCCTGGACATCACAGAACACAAAATATCCTTGAATAAATTAAGCTGGAAATCAAATCCTATGGGTCTTCTCCTAGCTCAAGGGTTCTGAACTTGTGCAGTTAAGGCTTCAATTCATAGAACGCAGGTAGCTACATGTCACACTCCTAACGCTGGAACTTAATAATTTCATAGAATTCCTGGGTTCTAACATTATTCAATGTACTCAATAGTACTCCATTTTATTTTCATTCCCAGAATCACAGAACATTAGGGATTGGGAGGAACATTGAAAGATGCCACAGCAGGACCACCTAGGTCAAGTCACACAGAAACTTGTCCAGGCGGGTTTTAAATGTTTCCAGAGAAGGAGAATCCATAACCTCCCTGGGCAGCCCGTTCCAGTGCTCCATCACCCTCACTGTGAAGAAGTTCCTTGTCATACTTATGTGGGACATCCTATGTTCCAAATTACACCCCTTGCCCCTTGGTCCTGGCCACAATATTCCAAACGCAGTCTCACAGGGCAGAGAAGATTTATTAACTACCCCTTTTCTAATCCACCACAGGGTGCCATTGGCCTTCTTAGCCACAAGGGCACATTGCTGGCTCATGGTTATCCTGCTGTCCACCAGGACCCCCATGTCCCTTTCTCCTATGCTGCTCTCCAACAGGTCAGTCCCCAACCTATACTGGTACCATCAAGCAATTATATAACTGAATGTATCTCATACACATGTGGCTGACAGCAGAAGAGAGTGAGAAACGGAGTGAAAAGTCTGAAAATAGAAATATTTAAGACAGTATAGAAACATGAAATGGCTATGCAGAAACAGCAGCACTTGCCCTGTGTTGATGATAGTTGTTTTCAGAAAACAGCACACAACCTCAGACCCACAGGGCAGGGACACAAACAGAGCACTGTGTGGGCTAATTCATGGCTGCTCTTTGCACACCCTTGTACACAGAGCAAGGCTCAGGGCTCTAAGTGATGCCCACAGTTGGTGCAGCCTTGCCTCTAGACACATGCTCATCACTCTAAGTGATGAGCCCTCTTCACAAGCCATTATAAAGGGATCAGGTGTCACAGCTCTATGTAACATCCACACTTCACTTGCCCTTACATAGAGAGATAGGCTCATGAATGTTAATTGCATTTATTAATCGCATTCATGCAAAACAGTTGTTCCTATATTGTGTCTGCATTGTCATTATCCCCCACATACATTGATCCAGCAGAGCTGCTGGGCACTACTACTCTATGAGGCAAAGTACTCATTCCTACAAAGCAAACCATTTTGGGGTAGTGAAGAGAAGTTTAGAGGCACCTGCTTTGTCCCATCTCTAAACAGTTTCTGGGAGGATGTGAAATATGCGTTACCCTCTCCAGGAGTACAAAACGGACAGATACGAGACGATCAATATGATCAAGCGAATGCCGTTTATTAAGCATCAGCTTAACCCTTCTACACACAGCCGGGTGGTCCATGCGATACATGTACATTGCTGATTGGTGCCACACATCTGTCCATATGTCTTAAAAGCTACTGCTATTGGTTAAGTACCTTTTGTCCACGCACTGTTCATGTGATAGTTAGTTTTCATTCCACAACCTGTTGTTTTCCTTCTGTGTGCCAACTTTCTCACAGACCTGCACATCGCTGACCTTGAGAAACTTTCCGAGCAGGCTTCAAAGCCCTTAGCTCAGACTCTGGCTAAGCAAACAGAGCTGGGATTGCTCACTCTCTACAAAATACATCCCTACATTACCCAGATGCTCTCCTTATGTTTTACCCACAGATGCTTCCACAGGGGCAAAGGGCTGTGCTCTGTGAGAGGTGGCTCTCACACTACTTGCCCCACTTTTTTTTTTTTTAGCTTTTAGTGCTTTTTTGGGGGGTAGGTTTTGGTACAATTTGTTTTCCTTTGCTGATATTTTGTGCAGGTTGAGGTGTATTTTTTAAAATTAGGGCTTGAGTTAAGGTAGCACATAGCTTGTGTTTGGTATGTTTTAATGACTGTATTAGAAAAAGCCATTGATATGAAACTATACCTTAGCCCTACTCATTGCTGCCTTCTCCAGTGACTTTGTGTGGGTGATATTTATTCTTCTCTCTTTGTGGCAGGTGTTTTCTCTTGCCATTTGTATGTCTGCATGTGCCTCTTGTGAACCTTTTCTGCTGGTATGGAAGTAGATGTTCTGCTGGCTGGTGCTATTTCTGCCTCCTTTGCTGCCCCGGAAAGTTTGATCACTTTTTGCCGGAAGAAGGCCCTGTTGTTTCCTAAGCAGTTCCTTTTTGAATCCATTTTTTATCTCTGAACAATCTCTGTTCTGTTGACATTGCTGTTAGATTTAGCTTCCCATCTTTCACCTATAATATATTTTTTCCAAGCTGTTACCACATTGTCTTCACTAAGGACAGCCTGGTTTTTCTTCTTTTCTCTCTTCCAGGCATCCCATGCTCACAAAGCAGTCACTGAGGCTACACAGCTGATCCAAGAGGCTGTGGATGGTACCACTTTTATATTAAAGGAAGCTGGGAGCAAAAGTGGCACCCCTGGAGGCATAGCTGACTCAGAAGCAGAGGCAGTGAGCCAGGCAAGCATAGAATTCCAGAGCTCCTTTTTGCTTTGCCATTGAAAGCCAGCCCTCACTTTGGAAGAGCTGTCCACTCCCCTCAGCAATGCTGGTAACAGATATACAGGCCAACATTCACCAGGAAAAATGTCACAGGAAATCTAAAGATTCTTTCATTTTGCAGATTGTGCAACCAATGTGATATGACGACCTGCACTCTCATTAATACCTACATGGGCTCATATGAGCCAGTAGTAGCAGAATGTAACTGAAGGAGAGTTTCTCAGAAGTATGGGATACTGCACATACTGGTTGTCACAGGAAGTGGTGGGGGAAACCTGCTTTTTCAGGATTTGACTGGAACAGACTTAACACTCAGTTAAGCCTATACTTAGATACAAGCTTGAGTCCTGAGTATTAAAAACTTCTGTACCTGTGCAAAAGCCCCAGGAAACAGAAGATTAAAGAAGAAAACTATGGGGGCAGCTTGAGGGGTTTTCTGGTTTTCTTAGAGGAACCAATAGAGCACAAATCCTAATGACTTGGTAGCGATGCTCTCAGTTAATACCTCCTAGAGTAAACCAGTTCCCAGCTTTGCCACTTCTTACATAAGATACCACCACAACTATTGTTAGATAGGGTTGTACATTATTTCTCCTATTTTGCTTCACCTGCAAAAGGTGAGGTTGGACTAAGCCCTCACTGATTTGAGCCAGAAATAACACACAGATCACACTGACACACTGGGTCAGGCAAGCACACACTATACACCTGGCTGCAGGTGAGGTCCTTGCTGAACATGTGGGTTAAAAGTAACAAACAACTGTGTTTCGTAAGTAGCAGCTCAACACAAACTATTAACTAGATGCCATTATCACCATTACACACACAGAGAACATCACAGAGGAGATACACAAGTTATTTAATTCTACTGCACAGTCTGTTCCTAAGTTCGCCAGCCCTTTAGGTTTCCAGCCTCATACTAAAGTTGAGGGTGCACAATATAGATTTGAAACAGTATTTGAGGGGAAAGGTAATGCAAATTAGAGTGTAACTGAAACCAAAGTAGGTCTTTGCAAACCCAAACACATTTTTTTTTGAATGACTGAGCTTTTAATTGGAGCAGACACAGCTACTCCTCACCTTCCCCCACTTGACAGTCTGGTGTCAGCCATAACCCAGCATCATTACTCACAACAGCATATATGAAGCAGCAGATAGCACTTGCATGTTACCTACATTCCTTTCCTCAGAGTGCAAGATGATCTGCCGCTGCTGCAAGTAGAGCTGCAACAGCACCACTGCTCTGCAACGCTGATGTCCATTTTCATCAATGCAAGTAGTTGGAAACCCTGGGGAATTAAGTTTGTCTGAGGCCCTGAGCAAACTGCAATCGTAATGTGATACAGCATCTCAGCTCTGCTTGTGAGTCCAACAGTGGCCTTGTTCTTTCATATGTCTGTTCCAGAACTGGGTCAATTAGTATCCTGAGCAATCACTATTTTATATGAGCTCCAGGTTAGATCAAAATAATTTCTTAACCTGCCTATCATTCACTGTTGTATTTGAATCACAGTTTAAGCACCTCAGCACTTACAGAAACATTCAGGTTGGGAAAGATTGTTGATATCATCAAGTCCAATCATTAAGCCCACTCTACCAAGTTCACCACTAGACCAGATCTCTTAGCAGAACATCCAAACCATCTTTAAATAGGGTGACTCAACACCCTCCCTGGGCAGCCTGTTCTCATGCTTGAGGAGTGGAGGAAAGATGGACTATGACTTTAGCATCCAGAAGGATGAGAATAATCTACTATGAGCAAAAGCTCTGATGCAGACTAAGCCCTGAAAAGCCAGAATCCTTACAGAATAAAATCTAGAGATTGCTACTCTAAGTAATTACAGGGCTGGTGGACTAAACTAGGAATGTGCTTCCCTGAAAAAAATCCTCATTACAAATGTGATCTTCGGAGAAGAACTTCAGCACCAAACAGTGTAAACATCCTGGAAGCTGTCTTCTGGATGCATATTTAATATACAAGAGGACCATGTTTGAGCTTGATTTTTACCTGTCTTTGGTAGGGATCCTCAACCACTAAGTCCCAAGTTCCAATTCTCTTATTTTAATATTTATTGTTTTTCAAATTTTTGCCCCCTTTACCATGAAATCCTAGAACATTCAGTTCCTGTGATACTTCCCAAATCTTCCAAAACAAATACTCGGTTATCCTTGAAGAACTCTGCTCCAAGATGAAAAGTCCAGAGGTAGCAGAGTTGCTCCTTCAGAGGCTACATGGGTCACTAGAGGATCCAGAATATAACACCAGAAAAAAGAAGGAGTTAGAGTGAAAAAGATGTGTCCCAATGGAAGTTTTTCTTTATGGGAAAATCCTGTGAAGAAAGTTCAAGTAACTTCCACTTATTCATGTGAATAAGCGTATCTGTTTAATTTAAATAATGAAAATAACAACTGCATCTAAAGTATAACCCTGTATGAAATCTACCACAAACTAACATACCCTTAAAGAAAATAGGGATCACAGAAGGCCTAGTGATTTAACCTGAAAATTGTTAAGATACTGTGGTAGAGTTCATTATGGTGTGGATTAGATGCCATTCTAAAAGTTACTGAAAAATCAATCATTAGTAATATGAATAATGTATATTTCAAACACTATGACCAGGAAAGCTAAGTCTTTTTACTTACAAGTCATTTTGACATCATGTCATAAGATATACATAATAGCATAATAGACAAAATGTAGACCTGAGCTGTAAACCAGGGTAAATACAAGTGGAATCTTCAACATAGAAGAAAACACAAGAACTCAAGTAATAAAAAACTTAAAAACCTGTAACATCACAGTTGGGAGGCTGTCAACACCTCTGTGTATGGCAATGCGGCAAAACTGCAGAAAACTTTAATTAAATCTCACCTTGCGGAGACATTATGCAGATGTTTTCAACCACGAAACCAAAGTATTGAAAAAGT
The DNA here is from genome assembly GCA_028565055.1 of Phoeniculus purpureus. Lineage (NCBI taxonomy): Eukaryota > Metazoa > Chordata > Aves > Bucerotiformes > Phoeniculidae > Phoeniculus > Phoeniculus purpureus. Next base: position 10,798 of record JAOXOE010029482.1, read on the forward strand.
TTTCTTCCTTAGCCAGTGTAATACAGAAAGGTACAACTACATCCCATTTGGCTCTGGAATAAACATCTGAAGCTACAAAGGAAGGGGCATATAACTGATTTTGATGTTTTGATGGACTTGCAATGTAAGGCAGGACATGAATGATGTACAAACAGGTAAAATAAGCAATATTGCCGTTTCTCCATCACCTTCCATCTCTGCTTGAGGAAGTAAAATATTTGTGCATTCCAGTGATCAAAAACTACCTGGAAATGTGATGCACTATTTAAATTGCTTAGAGCATTGCTTCATTTTGTTCTTACATTCCAAGGAGTGGCAGACTTGGCTTTAAACATGGTAAAAAGCAGCACTGAGCACTCAAATCCATGGGGACAGACCTTCTATCTCTTGTAGGGAAACAGCATGCACAGAGTTCAGTAAGAATCAGCATCTACACAACTAGCACAAACACCTGATGTCTCAACACCAACCCCATCTCACCAGTGTCATGAGGAAGAGCAGAGCTGTTTGCATCTAACATGACTGTGCTTTCAATACACTTGGACAAACAAACAAGGAGAGAGTTGAGCTTTCAATAACAGCCTGATTCCCTCATTTATCCAATTCTCTGCTTGCAGTTATATTTGTTACAATTTTCTCAAGTTGAAAAACTAACTTTTGCTGGGAAGTCCACCCACCTTGCAGACAGTATTTTTCTCTGACATTTGTTATTTTATGAGCTGCTGTGCATTGTACTGCCACACTGCAAGAAAACAAATAGACAAAAAGATGGATGCACTGCCAAAAATTCTGGAACACTGGCTAGTTATGGAGGGTGATGAAGAAAGACAGGACTGCAAATGATTCTTGCACAAAGGAGCACAGCCAGAATGCAGTCCTGAAACCCAAGGATACTGTCCAGAGACATCAGCAACAGAGTCCCCGGAAAATCACTCGATCAGATACTTCTGCTGAAGGGGAGTTGCCAGTACTGCATCTTTAGCCTGCCCAGGTAGGTGGTTGAGTTACCATCCCTGAATGTGTTTAAAGATCATTTAGACATGATGTTGGGGGATCTGGTTTAAGGATCAACTTTGTAGAGTAGGGTTGATGGTTGGACTTGAAAATCCCAAGGACCTTTCCCAACCAGAATGATTATGTGATCATTACAGTGCATGGGACAGAGATCCTAAATAATTCATTGAAAATTGGCATCAGATTTGGTCAGTGAGGAAAAAAAATCCGTTTCAGAAAAAAAGCAGGGTTTATTTGTGAATAATTTGCCCACATAATCTATTAAAATTATATATTTTACCCTATTTCTTGAACTTAGGAACTATTGAGATTTTTATTTTCTCATTCCTTTCAACATGAAAAACTAAACTCAGCAGTTCATAAATTGCACTGCTAGTTAGAGAATGTAAAAACTTCATCTCATAGCATTAGGCTCCAATTTTCACCAACTAAACCTTAAATGCTTCTAGAACACCACCATTTTTTCATGGAAATAAAATGCATGTGCCAAAAACAAACACAAAGACATCTATTATGATATCTAAACAAAAAGTTCCAGCTTTAAGTACTGCGTGGAAGCCTAAAAGTACAAGATCATGTGGGGATGGTGCCTACAATGGCGAGACAGAAAGAACATCTGTCAGCAAACAAGAAGGTAGGCTATGAAAGAGCTCAACTGACTCTCCCTGTCCCATCCTTAAAGAACATTTGGTTATGTGGATATAATGGAAAAAATAATCAATAGAATGGAAAACATAGCGTAAATGGAATACAACTATTGTATTTGCAGTTACCATCAGAAATGAACTGCACCATAAATCTATATGGGAGAAAAGATGCATCTTTGCATAGTAAGAGAAAGACACCCACTGCAATCAATGGCATTATAGGACACAAAGATGACACTTGAGGACATAATGGAAATACTTGGATTTTCTGAGAGCAAGTGAGCCATGTTTCTCCTATGAACTGCCATATTCAGGTACTCTGAACAGCAGTGAGGTCTCACAACTGAGTGCTCAGCATTCAAAGCACTGTGGCAAATTGAACCCACACACATATGGAGCTAATATGGATTTATTTCACCAAGGGTATTCTACAACTCACTGAAGAAATGTCAGACTTACAGGAATCAGGGTTCACAGCTGGACTTTTCCATGTTTAACTGCAAGTGAGCTGTCCGTATACCTATGAATTAACTGCCATAAGTGCAATAGTCCACCAGCATGATGAGGACAGTCCCCCAGATTTGGTGCCAAGTATTTTTGAATGCCTTCACTAAAAGGAGTGCAGCAATCTCAGTCAGTGGGTTCCATAGAGCTACTAGTACCTATGTAGTTTTCTGTCCATTTGACTTAGTTCTACCAAGCTTACTCCAACAATTACGTCAGTCACATCACCTCTCTAGATTTTATTGCACCTGATACTTACAGAGAAGTATGAACTTCTGTCTTCAAAACAATGACCCTGTATCAATCCATCAAACCCAAAGCACAAAGCTGACATAGTTTACCTTTGCATACTCGAAAGCTACCTTAGTAGGTGTAGAAATACAGTGCAGCATCAAGAACATCCAATAAAAGAGCTTTTGAAATTAAAAGTAAGGAAGAACTCCATCTTAACTAAATTTGATTTGGTGACTGCAGTAATTCAGACACAACCTCCCCTATCAAAGAGCTCATGATTCCCTCTGCCACTGCTAGTTTCATCAGAAACTGGAAATTGCAAGGAAGTCAGTCAACACCCAGCATGTTAGAGAACTCAGCTATGGGAATATCATGGGAAGGGATGAGGCGGCGCCGGCTTCAACCCAGTCCAGTCTGGAGCTTGCACTGTGGACCAGAGAAGCAAGACGTTAGCGCTGATCTACCATCCCCCCCCACTATGGAGCAGCCGTTCAGCAATCTGTGGTCATCTGAAAGCATTCTTTCCTTTCCCCCTGGAGCTGAAACAGGAGGAGAGAGGAAAGGGGAGGGTCATGGAACCCTCTCAGCCACATTTGCAGAGTGTGGGGGGGCCCCTGCTGATGCAGCCATGCGGTCGGTCTCCATCTTGGGACCCGCACGTGACCGGGGCCATGCAACTGCTGCCGCCACCATCTTAGAGAGCCCTGATCAGCAGGAAGAGAGACTGTCATTTCTTCTGAGGATACTGGGGATGCCCGAGTATTGGGGAGAATTCCTTTGTGCTTAGCTGAAGAAAGCAGAAGGACTCGAGAATCCTTAAATCTCAGGCATGAAAGACAGAGTTTGGATTCTTTGTTTGAAAGCATGTCTCCTGCATTGAGGGATGCAGTACAGGTACTGAGGAATCAGGCCTTCCAGATAAGAATTGAGCTGGAGAAGCTATGCTGAAGAATTGAATTCACCAGTCTGGACAGCCGAGGGTGCTGCTGTTTGCAGGTAAGGGTGACATATGAATAATAAAGAGGGTGGTGGTACTCATCTCTACTCGACTGACATGTTCTTTTCCCAGGTCTCTAATGTGAAAAAAATCCAAGGACCAATACAATAGTGATCTCCCATTGTATCCAGAGAAGGGCAACGAGGCTGGTGAGAGGCCTTGAGAACAAGCCCTATGAGGAGAGGCTGAGGGAGCTGGGATTG
>JAOXOE010029483.1:0-14396 GCA_028565055.1 Phoeniculus purpureus
AGAGTGTTGCCGTCCAAGCCGTGGGCTGACAGCTTAGCCAGCAGTGTGCTGTGGGGGACAGTGTCAAAGGCCTTGCTAAAGTCTAGATAGACCACATCCACAGGCCTCCCTACATCCACCAGCACAGCCATATTAATAACGCCTCTGGAAAATGACTTTTGGCAAGGGTCAGGTTAAATGGCTTTACTCTACTTCAGCTGGCGCTCAAATGGCTTTAGAAAACAGAATGGGTTGCAGCAGCCCCTTGGCATGCTAGTGGTGCTCATTGTGGCCACGTATCTGTCAGGGAAAGGCTGTACAGCTCTAGGTAGGTGCATATGAAAGAGCTCTGGTTCACCTGCTGGAAGAACATGACCTAGCAGGAACTGGGAATCCACCAGCAAACTAGTGGCAGGTTTGGGGTGGTGAATGTCAACTCCTCTTCAAATATTTCTGAAGCCTTCCCATTGTCCCCACACTGCTGTGACTATTTGTTTCTATGTCCCCATGTATGAAAGTCTCATTTTTATACTGTATGGGAGGTGCGAGCAGGCTGTGCCTGGTGGCAGCAGCAGCTTTCTAAGGAACGGTTATAAAAGTTCTGCGGTGAGACAATCAGTCTGAGTCCACTGTAAAATGACTCAAATTTGAAAGAACACTGACATCCTGTGGAGATATGTGGAGGGACAGCTGCTGGTCTTGGTTTCTGATACTTTAGGGCAGTAGTGACATTCTTTCATGGCCTCTTTTAGAGAAAACCTTTTTCCCAATGAAAAGTTCCACCTTTTTCCGAGTTGAATTCAAAGAATTAAAATCCTTCTCTTTTTTCTATTAGAAACCGTTCATAATTGTTTTTGGGGTTAAAGGCAGAACCCCCACAAGGCAGATTCTTTTTAATAGGAGACGTTTAGAATAAAAGAGATCAGGTGACTGGAGTAAAATGCTATAACTTTAATGGGGAAAAATAAGAGGGATAATAGGAGGAAAGAGAGTGCAAGGGAAGAAAGAACTAATGTATAAAAATAATACAACTGGAGTTGCAGTCTGAAGAGCTGCAAGGGAATGGAGCCTGCCACAAGCCAGCGGCAGCAGAGAAGTGCTGGGGGTTGGGACGGGGTGAACCGGCACAGCAGCCATGATGGGGCATGGCCCCTGAGTGATTTGGGCCAGCAGGAAGGTTGCAGTCCCAGAGTGGAGCCCAGAGAAAAGACCGAAGCCAAAATGGAGTCAGGGTGCTCAGGCAGCCACGGCTGCGAGGGTAAAACTCAGCGCCAAAGTGAAAATGCACAGAAGCTCAAAACACTGCATCCGATGGCATCTGGCCTCCCACTCTCCACCTCCTCTTCTTCACAGACCCTTCTTTGTACTCTCTCATCATGCACGCCGTCTGTGTTCCCTTAAAACCTTCTCCCCAGCAACCTCCCCAGTCACCTATCAGTGTTGCTGCTAAGTCACGCCAGGTGAAGAGGGAAAATGGGATAGGAAATAAACTGATAAATGCTAACCTAGCACATTGCTTTAAAATCTCTTAGCTAAACCCAGAGAAAGCTCCTTTGCCAAGTAGAGGATGATAAGGAACGTTCTGTAAGATGTGAAGAATGTAATGGGTTGAGTTTCCCAAAGGATTTTCTGCTGCACAGCTAGAATATTTGGAGAGAGCTGCTCCATGCCAAGGTGAAGTAGGGACACTAATCATTTCCCCATCAGTACGGATGTCAGTTTAAATAGGTAAGAGCTGAACAGATTGTCAGATTGTAAACGTGCATTTTCAATATTCAGAGTGACAAGTTTGGTTTTCGCTTGTTCTTGCTGCAAGTCTCTTTGCTGTCTGTCCCTTAGAAGTGTGTCTTGAGATCCCTGACAGTGTTTGTGTCCTGTATTTACTTCTTAGCAGAGAGAATCCCAATCAAAGTTTTCCTTTTTGCTCCGGTTGAGCACAGGACTCCCATTTACACACATGGTTAAAGATGAGAAAGAAGAGGAGGCTTATTGAGGAGACTCCTGGTGGTGCACAGAAGATGATAGCAGTCTGAGAGCATTCCTGTTTCTCATCAGCAGTCTGAAACACAGCGAACTGTGAGCACTGGAAGTGCACTATTCACCTTAAGAATTGCCTGGTCTAAATAATTGTCTTCAAGTATGATTATGTGTTTAATTTTCTCATGTGTGCATTGCCTGCAGGAGGGAAAACTGAGCCACGCTGGGCTGAGCAGAGACAGAGTATGCAGTAGAAATGAGTTGTCATAAAACCACAATTGTTGCTAGAGCAAGAAGTTGATCTTTGTTTGGGTAAGCAGAGTTGGGACATGATTAGTGTTAGGCCGTGTTTAGGATTCATCTTCCCACGGAAGGAACAACATAGGTTGATCAGCCTTAGTGCTAGACCCTTACTCCATCTTTGGAGATGCCTTCTATACTAGAGTTCTAGTGCATCGATGACTAGAGATGTTGTTTTACTCCTCAAAATAGTGGGTACTTCAGGACTGTGGTGAAGCTGCAGGATGGTTTTATTTAACTGGGTAGACAAGTCAACCCTTCCTCAAGCTCTCTACTTTCATCTCGGCTGAGACTGAGATTTTATTATGGTGTGCAAAGCTGCTGCATGGGGGAGTAGTAATCTGCTGAAGCAGTCACTTTGATTTTGAGCAGGAGCCCTTCCAGTGAAGACCCAGCAGATCGGTTTGTAAAAAGCTTTAAGATGAAAAGTATTTACAGACACTTAAAAAATTCTACAGACTAATCCAGCTTCCAAAACTGGAGACATTCATGGAAATAGGATTGCACTAGATTTGACATGTGAATAGCTTAGGCCCAAACTGGCTGAGCTTGTTCTCTTCCCACCCAGGTTGTGCCCCAGATGTGCAGTGTCCAGCTGTGGATGGGACAACCAAACCTAGCACCAAGGGCTACCCTTCACTGAGGTGTATTTCCTTCTGAATTCACTGCAACTGAACAGTGCTATGGCTGTCTTCTGAATGAATGGGGGGAGAGAAATCCACCCCTATTCTGCAGCAGTTGCCTACAGCCCTAAAAAGAAACCATCCAGCAGGTGACCTGTGAAGGCAGTATGTCAACTTGTACTTGTGGGGGACAAACAGCATCAATCACTCCTTTTAAATAAAGGTTTGGTAAGAGTGGGTGATACTTCTTCTCACTGGCAGAGGAATTGGAAGCATTTTTTCATTAAAGCAATTCTCAGCTCCTGTTTTGTAAGTTCATGATTGAGTGACTTGCAAAGTTGCTCAAGTTGGTCCTTAAGCCCATATTTAGGATCCTTCTTCTGACCTCTCTCAAAATGGCTGAGCAACTTTCAGAAGGCTCACGTGAAGAATTGCAGCCTATTCCTGGTTGGGAAGGACCTCCCAGATCATAGAACCCAACCATACCCACAACAGCAACAACAAATCCCAGTCCCTGATCAGACACCAGCACCAAACACATTCAGCCAGATAAAACACAAACCCCCTCCAATCTCTGCCACTACAGCAGGTCCTGAGGCACCATGTCTACACATTTCTGAAACACCTCCAGGGATGGTAACTCCACTACCTCCCTGGGCAGCCTGTTCCAGGGCCCAACCACTCTCACAGTAAAGAGCTTCTTCTTAAGGTCCAATCTAAACCACCCCAGATGCAACTTCAAGCCATTTCCCCTCATCCTATCATTAGTAATTTGGGAGAAGAGACCAGCCCCAGCCTCGCTACAACGTCCTTTCAGGTAGTTGTAGAGGGCAATGAGGTCTCCCCTCAGCCTCCTCTTCTCCAAACTAAACAGGCCCAGCTCCCTCAGCCTCTTCTCATATCACTTGTTCCTCTAGACCTCTCACGAGATTGGCAGCTCTCCTCTGGACACCTTCCATCACCTCATCCCCTTCTCGCAGTGAGGAGCACTCCTCCCCAAGCCTGTAGCGCTGCTGGGGGGTTGTTGTGGCCCAAATGCAGGACCTGGCCCTTGGCCTTATTGTGCCCCATGCAACTGGCCTTGGCCCATCAATCCAACCTGTCCAGGTCCCTCTGCAGAGCCTCCCTACCCTCCAGCAGATCAACACTCCCACCCAACTTAGTGTCATCTGCAAACTGACTGAAGGTGCATTCTGTCCCCCGACCCAGGTCATTGATATAGATATTAAATAAGCCTGGCCCCAGCAGTGAGCCCTGAGGGACACCACTGGTGACCAGCAGCCAACTAGATTTTACCCCATGAATCACAATCCTTTGGGCACAGCCAGAATGAAGGACTTTCATACCAGGAATCAGATAAAACAGTCACAGAGATGATAAAAATCTACAGCCTGAAAAAGTCATAGGAAGAACAATAAAAGCTACTACATGACTGATCTGTTTTGTTTCTGAAGTCAGTCATAGAATCATAGAATGGCCGGGGTTGGAAGGGAGCTCAAAGATCATCTAGTTCCAACCCCCTTCTAGCAGGGACACCTGTTCTTTTGATGTTCCTTGCAATCCCTAACATTCTATGATTCTGTGATACCATGCATAACAGCTTTAGCTGTATTTACACTTTTCTCCATTAACTAGGTAATGCAGACTGTGACTGATATTATCATTTTACCAGATATGTGCCTTTAACTACTTGGGTTTTGTTTGTGTAGTGACAAGACTGACAAATTGGCAATGGCAGCTCTGAGATTTTAATGATCCCCAGGTTGTCTGTCTGCACAGTCCTCAGTGGGAAGGATGCAGAGGGTAGCAGTTGGGAAACCCACCCCAACCAGCATCTTGCGCTTCATTTAACTGCTTTTTTTTTGTTCTTCCAAGAGATCAGGATGCTGCCACCTCGTCGTAGGGAGGTTTTATCTGTAGTGAGCTTCCTCACTGGGGATGAGGATGGGATTTGGTAACAGGAAAGCAGCTGTGACCTGGCACGAGGCCATCAAAAGTACACACAGACATAGGGAGGAACTGGTGGGTAGGCAGGGACAATGAAATCAGCTACTGGATGCAAGTTTATTCTGCTGCACTACAGTCATCCTACTCCCGCAGTGCGGTGATGCCTCAGCACTGCTTGTCTGTTCTACTGCTAGCGCTGTTTAATTTGCCGTGATGTTTAAAAGCAATTAAGGAAATTTAAATGTACACTTTTGTCCGTCCAGTCAAACACAGTTTGGGAGAAAAGAAAATCCCAAATACTTAATTATGGAAATCACAGTGTAATTGTATAAATAAGCCTGACACTGCAATGAAAAGACACTTAATCTGTTGTACACCTGCTTTAACTTTATGCTTCAGGGCACAGTGCTTTATTAAAATACTAATGTGTAGTTTCCTCACGTAAGTCTTCCACCCAGCATCATCTGGGGAGTATTTGGGGGGTGGTGTCTTGTAATCTGCTTCATGCAAAATCACCCATAGTAGCTCAAAACACCTATCAGTTGCTCTTGCTTAAAGGCAGCCCCACAAGAAAGGTGTAGGGAGGATGACCACTAGGTTGTATAAACCACCATACTAACATGATGGGATGCAGCAGAAAAATGGAGATCATAGGATCATAGAATGTTCTAGGCTGGAAAGTACCTCTACAGGTCATCTAGTCCAAACTCCCTGCACAGGGACAACTCTACCTAGGTCAGGTTACTCAGAGCCTCATCAAGCAAGACCTTAAACGACTCCAGGGATGGGGCCCCCACCACCTCCCTGGGCAGCCCATTCCAGCCATCAACCACCTTCACATTGAAGAGTTTTTTTCTAATATCCAGCCTAAATCTCTCCTTTCCCAGCTGGAACCCATTGCTCCTTGTCCTATCTGTACAAACCCTCTTGAAAAGAGCTTCCCCTGCCCTCATGTAGGCCCCCCCCTCAGGTACTGGAAGGTCAAAAGAAGGTCCCCCTGGAGCCTTCTTTTCTCCAGGCTGAACAGCTCCAACTGTCTCAGCCTATCCTCATATGAGAGATGCTCCATTCCCCTGATCATTTTAGCAATCCTCTTCTGGACACAACACTCTAGGTGAGGTCTCACCAGAGCAGAGGGGCCAAATCACCTCTCTTGATCTGCTGGCCATAGATCTTTTGAAGCAGTCCAGAATGTGATTGGCCTTCTGGGCTGCGATTGCACACTGGTAGCTCAGTCCAGTTCATCCACTGGCACCCCCAAGTCCCTTTCCACAGGACTGCTCTCCAACTCATCCACTCCCAGCTAGTACTAATAATGATGGTTACCCCGGCCCAGGTGCAGGACTCTGCACTTGGCCTTATTGGACCTCATAATGTTCATCTGGGTCCCCCTCTCCTGTCTATCCAGGTCCTTCTGGATGGCATCCCATCCCTCAGGCATCTCAACTGCACCCCCCAGCTCGGTATCATCTGCAGACTTGCTGAGGGTGCACTCAGTGCCTCTGTCAATGTCATTATGAGTATTTTGAACAACACTGCTCCTGGTACCAGCACATGACACCATGTACATAAGTGCTCTTCAGACCACCTGCCCCATCCTTCCCCAAGCTCAGTGCCATCTCTGCTGCTCCGGCTCTTTTAGATTCTCTCACTGTTCCTGTTTAACAGTATCATCTTCAGAGGCAAGTCACAGCTTCAATGCCTGTTCTTCTCACCTCTGACTAGCAGGAAGAAATGCAGACTTGGGGGCAGCTTGATACCTGACCTCAGCATCACCTTCTCTGGAATTATTTCTGTAACCTTAGCTTATTATTTCCATTGGCACATGGTTTTGTTTTCTACAGCCAGGCTATGCAAAGCAGCACTTAGTAAGCTTTGCTGCGTCTAAGTAGTGTTCTTGGCTCCATAACATCTTTTGTACAGCATAAATCTGATTCCAGCCCATTTCCAGGATCACACACCTCTGGGAAAAGGAAGATCCTTTTTTCCTAGAGCAGATAGAATCATTTAACAGTGTCTCTGGCTTCCCTCCCATGTCAAGCCCCAGCTTTTGAGACAGCCTTCTTGACTGCTTTTCCACAGTCAGACCTTGTTCTCCAGCCTGAGACAGTCCTTGTGTTCCCACAACCTATAGATAGATTTTTGTATGTGGCCTTTTTTCCTGGACTTCCTGGAGCCCGTTCTCCCCTTGGCAAGGGATAACTGAGCTCTTCTGCCTGGCAGCTTCAGAAGGCCCGTTGTAACTACCCTGTTTCTTTGTGGTCCATGTTTGTTTGTTCTTAAACACCTCCAGGGATGGGGCCTCCACCACCTCCCTGGGCAGTCCGTTCCGGTGTCTGATGCCTAGTACCACACAAATCTGGGATGACCTGAACGGGAAAAGTTAGATTAATGTGCAAGGTGAAAAAATCCCCACCAGATTCTGCCTGTGAAGGATTGCTTTCCAGAAACAAAGGAAGAAACTTTCCTTGGCTTAAGAAGGGAGTCAGTGGAAGCCAGATAGATTGGGATGCAACCACAGTGTGTTTCTCAACAAGGTCCTCTCTTCCCTGACAAGCAGTCACACGTCTGCGTTCCTGCTGTGCCAAAGCACCAGAGGAGAGCTGCGGGTTGGGGTGCCACATAGCAATCTGCTTCTTGCACTGTGAACTTGTGTGATGGAAATCTTGCACTGCTTCTCATTGCTCCAGTAACTGAGATCTGTCACTTCCTGCTTCTGGCTTGGCCTTCACACCTGCTTGATTCACATCTCTCACACAGGTGTAGGAAGGGGTTTGTGAAGAAAAGCATCTTTCACTTCTCCCCACCCAAAGGATACTAACAATAAAAACTAATGATGGTTAGTCTTCAGCAGCAGTTTGTCCAAGGAAAAATGGAGAATTGCAAGATGCAGTTGAGAGCGAGCTGTATGGGTAGGTGTTGGGTTGGTGAAGTGTACTTTAAAATCACAGACTTATTGAGGCTGGAAAAGACCTCTAAGATCATCCAGCCCAGCCCATGACCCAACATCACCACATCAGCTAGACCAGGGCTCTAAGTGCCACATCTAGTCTGTCCTTAAGCATCTCCAGGGTTGGGGACTTCACCACCACCCTGGGCAGTTCATTCCAGTGGCTGATCACCCTTTCCACGAGGAAGGGCTTCCTAACATTCAACCTAACTGTCCCCTGGCAGCTATAGGCCCTGCCCTCTCGTCCTGGCACTAGCTGCCTGGGAGAAGTGCCTGGCCTCCACATGTCTACAACTTCCCTTCAGGTAGAAGAGCAATAAGGTCCCCCCGAATCTCCTCTTCTCCGGGCTAAATACCCCCAGCTCCCTCAGCCTCTCCTCTTCAAACTTTCCCTCCAGTCTCTTCCTCAGCTTCTTTGCTCCTGTGGACCCACTCCAGCCCCTCAATCTCTTTCTTGAAGTGAGGGGCACAGAACTGCTCCCAGTACTCGAGGGTAGGCCTCACCAATGCCCAGTACAGGGGGAGAATGATGTCCTTAGTCCTGCTGGCCACACTATTCCTGAGACAGGCCAGGATGCCATTGGCCTTTTGTGCCACCTCAGCACACTGCTGGCTAGTTCTTCACCAGCCCATCAGGGAGATGCTCTGAAGAGGTCTGAAGACAGGCAGGGGGTGATATTATTGCATGTTTTGATAGATGGATTCCAGTTATGAGTGAAATTAGGGTGGGCAAAAAGGGACAAATATTGATCAAGGAACAGCCAGTGGAGCAGAAACGATGGGAAAAGTGTTTGGGACAGTGAGGAGCTGCAGAGGACCAGGATGCGGTCACAGAGTGAGTATGATGCCTGTGTGTCCTGGGCAATGTGTGTGTGACCAGAATAGCTATGCCTTGTCAATCCATGGCTTCACTTTCTTGCTGTAGTATTTTTCTGAGAGCCTTTCTGTCTTCAGTGCTGACTCCTGATGAGAGAGGTTGGCATTGCACCAGCTGCACATCCCGTGCCAAACTTCAACTGATGCCTGCTAAATGAAAGTGACACTGGAGCTTTTTAAAAGTATTAGGAATGTTGAAACAGGGAGGGAAAAAGTAATATATGGTTTGCAAACACATTCTGTTCATGCTATGGATGAATTTTAAAAGGAAGTCCTCATCTGGGATCTGATGGGGCTACATATCCCTATAGTTCTGTAAAATGTGGTTTAATACCGCTTTACTTGTGAATTCACCGAAGCCTGCACAAGAACAACCCCAAGTACCAGTATAGGTTGGCGACCAACCTGCTGGAGAGCAGCATAGGGGAAAGGGACCTGGGGGTCCTGGTGAACAGCAGGATGACCATGAGCCAGCAATGGGCCCTTGTGGCCAAGAAGGCCAATGGCATCCTGGGGTGGATTAGAAAAGGGGGTGGTTAGTAGAGTGACAGAAGTTCTCCTCCCCCTCTGCTCTGCCCTGGTGAGACCACATCTAGAATATTGTGTCTGGTTCTGGGCCCCTCAGTTCAAGAAGGACATGGAACTGCTGGAGAGAGTCCAGTGCAGAGCCACAAAGATGTTGAAGGGAGTGGAGAATCTCCCTGATGAGGAAAGGCTGAGGGAGCTAGGTCTCCTCAGCTTGGGAAAAAGGAGACCTCATTAATGTTTATAAATACAGAAAAAGTGGATGCCAGGAGGATGGAGCCAGGCTCTGCTCAGTGGCACCAAATGATAGGACAAAGGGCAGTGGGTGTGAGCTGGAACAGAGGAGGTTCCACAGAAATATGAGCTTGATCCCACTGTGGCAGGGGGATTGGACCGGATGATCTTTCGAGGTCCCTTCCAACCCCTAACATTCTGCATGATTCTGTGAAATCAGATACTGCTGAACAGTGTGGTGTGTTGTTATAGGAGGCTTTGCATAACAATTCTGTTCAGATAAGGCGCTGCTGCAGCTCAGTGTTTTTACTGAACATTAACCATTCCTCTTTCCCCGGCCTTCCCTCTAGAATCGTTACTCTCCCCCACTGCAGCAGCTGCAGCTCACAACATCGCCCGCTCCCCGCCGGGCAGGACGGAGTTAACCCCACTCTTACCCCATTGGCCGGCTGGCCTGGTGCTCCCTCCGCCGCTCCTATTGGAGAGCTAGGGCCGAGGCCTCTGGACGGGTGCGCCGCGGCCTCCGGCGAGGGGAAGGCGGGCGGCGGAGCGGGGTTGGGCTCGGGGAGCACTGTGCTGGGGAGCCGGCGGCGGCCATGGAGCGCGGGAGCCGGGCGGGGTGAGTGCAGGCCGGGCCGGGCTGCGGGACGCTCCGCTGGGCTGGGGAGGCCGCTGCGGCCGCGCCTGCCTGTGCCTGCCTGCGTGGCTCGGCTGGGCGGTGGCACTTGGGAGGCGGACACGCCCCCGCCGCCTCGCCCTCCCCGAGGCACCGGCCTGGAGAGGGGGACGCAGTCCACTGTCCGCTTCCCGGGGAGCAGCTGCCGGGGGGGCCAGTCCTGCCCACTGTGAGTGGTCGGTGGGGTTCGGGCAGCGGCCGCCGTCGGCCTGGGAGCCGGTTGAGGACCCCAGGAGGCGGGCGGGGCGGGCCGTTAGAACCTCTGCGGCCGTTGGCGTGGGACGCGCCGAGCCCGCGCAGGTGCGCGGATGCTTCTCCGGGCCCAGGCTTAGCGGCGACCTCCGCCCGCTCCCGTTTGTTCTGAGCAGGAGAAAGCGATGAGGAGGTCTAAGGGGTCGGTGTTAGCAGCCGATGGTCGGGCTGGGCCCGCCGACACGTAGCAGGCGTTTGTACCGAGCACCTCCGCCTACCGGGAAGTGCCTCTGCGGTTTCCCGATGCAGAAGGTCAGATCGCCAGATACGTCCCGATTTCACCTCTGGTCAGTGAAGGAAGGACCCCCAGGATGCGGCTGTGGCTGGGGCCGGTGTTCACCTGCGCCTTTACACTGCTGTGGTCCTCGGGCTCCTGGAGAGGCTGCGCGGGCCGCCACTGCCCTGACCCTGCGCTCACGGCACTGAGCAGCGCGCAGCTCCCGCAGAACCGCACTCCCTGGGGTCGCTGTCCGGGTGCGTGTTGTTGATGGAAACGCTGCCCGCAGTTGTCAAAGCTGTCGGTTTAACCACTTTTACAGGCTGTCTGTCTGTAGAGCCTTTTGGTTTATGTTGGGTCCTGGTCCTGTGCTGCACACAGGTGCTCTGGGGTCTGAGCAAACAGAAACTATAAAATGTAGATTCCAGTCTTTTAGTCAATTCCCTGTGAATAGATCCCACCTGGTACAGAACACACGTTAGTACTGTGGTCTTGTTTAAATCTGAAAATTACTTCATGCACCCCTTATGTCCTTAAGGCTGACCTACATAGTTGCAGCAACTTTTATCTCCATTTGCAGTACAGAGTCTCAGGAGGATTTTTTTATTATTTGCACATTAACAAAGTTCACAGCTTAATATCAGTATCAAAATCTCTGGTTCATTGTCTGCTGTGTCTGTTCTTGGGCATGGGGAAAACAATTGTTCCTGGTTTGCAGCACTCTGTCTCATCATCTAGATTTTCAGTGTCCATCTTAGGTAGAAACTGAATAAACATAACATCAAGCAGAGGATGAAAACTACAAAAGTTTCTCACTGCTTTGACTTGACTTCGAAGCGAAACAAGGCTCCAGCCCACATTGTTGCATGTTTGCCCACAATGGTCAGGTAAAACTTAAGTAACAGGATGGGGACAAGGCAGTGTTGTTCCCTTACAAATCAACTTGTGTGGGTTTGGTTCTTTTCTAACCAGGTCCCAGCACCCTCTGCTTTGGTCCCCTTGGTTCCTCCCTGTGTCCTGTGCTGTTTGGGTGTACAGGACCTTGAACTCCTTCCTTCTCTGTACAGTGTTTCCAGCTCCCTCCATGTACCAGCTGTGCACGTGCTGGTTGCCCAGATGGCCAAATTGAACAGATAACTGTTGAGCTTTCCTTCAGTGCTACCCAGCTGTCAATTTCCAATGAGCACAAACACCATCTTCAAACCATTTCTCAGAGGTGTTTCAGATAGCCAGTGGATCCAAAAGCTTACTGGTTAAAAGTGTGATTATATAAACTTCACTTCCCTAAGAAACCTTACTTGAAGGAAAGTTGTTTTGTGCGAGTGGATTAAACATAGTTTCCTGAGGATTTATTTACCATATCATGCCATAGTAAGTCCTTCCTATCTTCTGTCACTCTCTAACCATAGTGGCTCCAATCTCCCTAGGACTGCACTGAGGTGCCACCTGTGACCTGCCCTGCCCTGTTTTTACATGTGCAGCCAGCTGAGTCAGGTGTTCCTGCTTGCTGAGCCACCAGCTGGCTGCTGGCAAAGATTGAGGATGTATACTGAGTTGTCCTTGGCTTCTTGAGGCTTCTGTCCTCTAGATGGTCAAGTGTTTTTCTAAAGCTTCATGGTGACAAGTTTGGCAGAAACATAGGTAATCTAAATGTTACTAAGAACACAGCAGGGCAGTGTGGACAGACAGATTAACACAGTTCTTTCTCTCACAAGTGGAGTGAGAGTACACCAAAGAGGTACTGATTTTTACAGTTGCAACAAATGCTTGTGATCTTTGCTGCTTTATCTATATGAAAGCCAGGGATGGAGTTGTGCAAGTGGAAAGGAAAGCTCAAGCATAGACTGTCACAAAGATTCTGCCGATAAGATGATGGGGTTTTAATGGAAAAGGGGCTGGAGAAACAGCAGACAGATAAATATGTGTGAAGCCTTGTGCACTGCAGTGCTGAACTTTTGCACAAACCAGGCAGCCCACAGAGAGTGGCAGTGTCCAATGAGTCTGAAAAATCTAAGCAATGGTATTTGGGAACCTGCCTGTCAAAACTGAAATAACAAGGCTTACACCAAGAGGGAAAGTGTGAGATATCATGGAGTTGGCCAGAGAGGGGAGGGATCTGGTGAGACTGAAGTATGTTTTGGGAAGAGGAAA
The DNA here is from genome assembly GCA_028565055.1 of Phoeniculus purpureus. Lineage (NCBI taxonomy): Eukaryota > Metazoa > Chordata > Aves > Bucerotiformes > Phoeniculidae > Phoeniculus > Phoeniculus purpureus. Next base: position 12,708 of record JAOXOE010029483.1, read on the forward strand.
ATGTCTCTACTGTATGTACTCTTTCTTCAAGGCATTTTCCAGGATTTATTGGATAATGTTTAAAGACCTTTCATTAGGAGATTCCCAAAGGCATAGAATCATAGAATGGCCAGGATTGGAAGGGATTTAAACATCATCTAGTTCCAACCCCACTGTGTAGGCAGAGACACTTTCACTAAATCAGGTTACTCAGGGCCCCAGCCAACCTGGCCTTCAACACTTTCAGAGATGGGGCAGCCACAACCTTGGGCAACCTGTTCCAGCATCTCCCCACCCTCACAGGAAAGAATTTGTTCCTAATGTCCAACCTAAATCTCCCATCTTCTGGTCTGTAACCCTTTCCCTTTGTCCTCTTGCTACACACTCATGTAAAAAGCCCTACCCTAGCTTTCTTGTAGCCCCCTTCAGAGATTGGAAAGCTGCTAGAAGATGACCTGGGATCTTCCTCTTCTCCAGGCTGAACAACTCTAACTTTCTCAGCCTGTCCTCATAGGGAAGGTGCTCCAGCCCTCTGATAATTTGAATTGGTCTCCTCTGGACAATGTATTTAGTGTATAGTGTATTTAGAAAGAGAAATGTTCATTTACACAGGAATTACAGTACACTTAACCATATTTATTTCAGGTTGGCATCTGAACTAGGATTTTTTGTGTACTTGTGCTGACACACTAAATCATTGCCTGCCATCAGACCTGATTGATCTTTGGAGCATAACAAAATCCTCATAAAAAAGTAGCTAGTAGCTTTCCCTTATAAAAACAAGATTATGATAGTGGTATAGTGTTGATCTTGTGACTGGAGCAAAAAACAGTCTTCTGAAATGTGGTCCTCTATTGACTTTGTAGGCTGCATACTGTAGCTGGAATTTTGCTGCTGTTTGAAATAGGTAGGTTTTGTGCTGCTTTTTGATCTGAGAGTAAAGTGGTGTGAGGTTGGTGTTTAATGTCAGCAACAGGCATGCTTTAGCTCAGGTGTTTGTGTGCCCAGTGACCCCACTGTGACACTTGGATACTGACTTGTTACTTGATGAGACTTGGTTGTAAAAAGAAGCAAAATTTGATGAAGAAATGTCCCAAAGAGGTAATGAAAAAACAAAGGCATTTCTTAGACAAACCCACCCATTGGCTACACTGTGAAAAAGCTGGTATCATGTATTTCTATCTTCTTCTACAAGTTGATCAGGAAAAAAGTAGAGAGGGACAGGAGTGTTTCTGTTCTTTGAGAGAGGTTCTCCTCCCACTCTACTCTGCCCTGGTGAGACCACATCTGGAATCTTGTGTCCAGTTCTGGGCCCCTCAGTTCCAGAAGGGGACAGTGCTGCTTGAGAGAGTCCAGCACAGAGCCACAAAGATGAAGGGAGTGGAGTATCTCCCTAATGAGGAAAAGCTGAGGGACCTGGGTCTCTTGAGCTTGGAAAAAAGGAGACTGAGGGGTGACCCCCTTAATGTTTATAAATATGGAAAGGGTGGGTGTCAGGAGGATGGATCCAGGCTCTGCTCAGTGGCATCTAATGATAGGAAAAGGGTCAGTGGGTGTAAGCTGGAGCATAGGAGGCTCCACATAAATGTGAGAAGGAATGTCTTTATAATGAAGGTGACAGAGCACTGGAAGTGGCTGCCCAGGGGGGTTGTGGAGTCTCCTTCTCTGGAGACGTTTAAAACCTGCCTGGACATGTTCCTGTGCGACTGG
>JAOXOE010029484.1:0-14396 GCA_028565055.1 Phoeniculus purpureus
TAGTCTAAACCTACCCTGTTGTAACTTGAACCCATTCCCTCTTGTTCTATCACTAATTGCTTGTGAGAAGAGACCAGATGCGTCAGAGATGAGATGCTCCATCCAAATCTGTGTTGTCTTGGCTGAACTTTTTTTGGTCAGTGTTTCTATCTGACTGGTTTCATTCCTCCCCTCGCACTCATGCAGCCCCATGCTCCCATGATAATCATTCACCCCTAGCTATTATAAGCAGTACAAACAAATGACAACTCTCTGGGTGCAGGAAAGTAACAAGAGGCTGATCAGTAGCTTTAGTTATCTTTCCTTCATGTTTATTGCAGTTTGCTGCAGTTATTTCAAAGGCACTGACATTGATCGACAGCTTCTATTAAGGCCCGTCCAAGGCAGCTGGATTGAACAGATACATTAAATAAAGCGGTTATTACTTTTCATTGCCTTTTCGTAAAATATCACTGCTAAATAGCTTCTGCCATCAGATGCAGTTAAGTACATGGTTTTAATTTGAGGGACTGCTTTATAACACTGCACAATTGACACTGGTCTTTGTTTCCCCTGCAGTAATGATTGTGTACATCCTGGAGAATTGATGAGCTGTCCTCTGAAGGAGGAGGGGGGAGATGGAGTGTGGGGCAGCCGCCTTTGTTGCTCTCGCTCTTTTTTTATACTTGCTATGCTTGTCAGTTGTTTGCAGCACAGACAGAATTAATGTCAAACAGGGCCCCTTATCTCAGGATGTTGTAATGTAGCTGCTGTAAGCCCTCGCCTGGAGACGAGATAACAGCAACCTTACAAGCTTGTGTGGGAGTGAGGAGGGGGGCCAGCGGTAGCAGTGCTGGGACAACAATGGCAGAGCTGTCACTTGCACATTATGACTCTTTCTGGTGCCAAGAAGAAAGATGTATGCTGAGTGGTGAATAACAAGCATGAAAATAAAAGTCCTGAATGTTCATCTAATAATGATGTATTTGTAACAGGATTACACTGCCCAATGATATTCTTTCTTTATCTCCTCCCTAAATGGTGGGGCAGCTGTGTGCTTTGGCACGGCACAATGTCCTTCCTTTTGTGTGCTGCATATTAATCCTTTATTGAGGTAATTAAACGTGTGCTTAATGGCAGCGAGTTGGCAGAATGAGCATACAATTGAATTAGCAGTTATGATGGAGACCATGCTACAAGATGAAGTAAATGCAATTACTGTAGGCATTTTTCTCCAAGTCGAATCTAGCTACATGACATGACTTAATTACAGGTTGTTAGACATACTCTGATCTCAGGGTGGTGCATGTGGAAGCACAGCTTTGGCATGCACGCTAACACATACACGAGCTTAATAAGAGATTTAGCCTGCAGAAAGTGTTGATCCAGATCCATGACATTGCTCTCAATTGTGGTGGGAAACAGATTAAAAACCTGGCAAACAACAAAAGAAGCCCAGTGCTCTGCTTCTGGGAACCTGGTGAGGTCTTGGACAAACTCCTTGTTGTCTGGTGACCATTCTTTCTTAACGGATACACACTTTTCCTTGAGAACAAGATAGACAAACAGCGGGTCATACAGTCTTCTGTGGAGTCTTTCAACTAGTGTGCCACTGGCCAAAGTACCTTGTACGGCTACAGGTCAACTTGTCTGACCCCAGCTGGATATTTCTGGACCAGTAGGAGCAGAGTTTGGCAGCTGTTTTTTGAAAATTTTTTGGAAACAAAATGGAAAAAGGTATAATCATGTGGACTTTTTAATTTGCAATGCTAAGTTCTACAACTTGACCTACATTTGCATCAGGACAAAGTGCCGTGATGTAGGCTCTGGTGAATTGCTGAGATTTCTGACACTAGGGGAACTGCAACTACACTATGACCAGTATGGATTTGGCTGCTATATAGTGATGTAAGATGTCAAATCCTGGGTCCTGAGATGCATTACAAGAAGCGTTGCCAGCAAATATAAAGAGGTGATTCTGCCCCTCTACTCTGTCCTGGTGAGACCACACCTGGAATCCTGTGTGCAGCTCTGGAGCCCTCTGTACAGGAAAGACATGGATCTGATGGAGTGGGTCCAGAGGAGGCTACGAAAATGATCAGAGGGCAGGACCCCCTCTGCTATGAGGATGGGCTGGGGGAGCTGGGGTTGTTCAGCTCGGAGAAGAGAAAGCTCTGGGAGGACCTGATAGCAACCTTTCCGTCCCTGAAGAGGGCTACAAGAAGGCTGCAGAGGGACTATTTACAAAGACCTAGAGTGATAGAATGATGGGCAATGGTTTCACATTAGAGAAGGGCAGATTGAAATGGGCTGTTAAGAAGTAGTTCATTAGTAGGGGACAGGTTGAACATTGGACCAAGCTGCCCAGGGAGGTATTTGAGGCCCCATTCCTGGAGATGAAGATGAGGCTGGATGAGGTTCTGGGCAACCTGATCTAGTTGAGGCTGTCCCTGCTCACTGCAGGGTGGTTGTACTAGATGCCGTTTGTGGGTCCCTTCCAACCCAGGCCTGTCTATGATTTTGTGCTTCTCAGAGGTGTTTTTCACTGGCTCAGAATAGAATTTCTACTATCTACTATTATCACAGAAAGACTTGGTTTATTTTGGTAACTGTTGAGCCTGGATCATCGTTAGCATCACATAGGTACCCAGTCCACTGTCAGGGTATTTCTTTGTGTTACTGACACACAGGAGACCAGAAGGCCAGCTTGCCCCATGCTCCTCCTAGGTGCTGTGTTTTCATTCAGCCTGTGAGAAAGGCTGTCAGGCTTTGAGTATGAAAGCTTTTGAAGAAGTCCTGTGATAGAAAAGCCACTCAGGTGTGGCCACTCAGGCCTGTAGTCTGGAGGTAGCACAAAACTCTCCTTACATAAGAGCTCTGTTGTCAACATTTCCCAGAGCTTTCCAACTCTCAAACTGCCAATCTGGTGCCGCCCTTCTAGGTGACTGCAAACCTTTCAGGGTGCTTCTGACTTGAGGTCATTGGGTATTGCTTTGGGTGCTCCACTTCCTTGTGCTGTCTACACCGTGGATCAGAAGGGAGGTGGTTAGCAGATGGAGAGAGGTTTTTCTCCCTCTCTGCTCTGCCCTAGTGCGACCACATCTGGAATACTGTGTCCAGTTCTGGGCCCCTCAGTTCAAGGAGGACACAGAACTGCTGGAGGGTGTCCAGTGTAGAGCAACGAGGATGATGAAGGAAGTGGAGCATCTCCCTTATGAGGAAAGGCTGAGGGAGCTGGGTCTCTTTAGCTTGGAGACTGAGCAGTGACCTCATTAATGTCTACAAATATGTGAGGGGTGGGTGTCAGGAGGATGGAGCCAGGCTCTGCTCAATGTCATCTGGTGACAGAACGAGGGGCAATGGGTGTTAGCTGGAACATAGGAGGTTCCATATAAATACGAGAAGGAACTTCTTCCCAGTGAGGGTGACAGAGCACTGGAACAGGCTGCCCAGGGGAGTTATGGAGTCTCCTTCTCTGGAGATGTTTAAAACCTGCCTGGCCATGTTCCTGTGTGATTTGATTTAGGGGATCCTGCTGTGGTGGAGGGATTGGACTGGATGAACCGAGGTCCCTTTCACTCCTTAACATTCTGTGATTCTGCGATGTAGAACTGGAGGCAGTGATGAAGCCAGAACGTCTTAGGAGACCGGTTCCCGTGTTTTGGCTTGCACATCTGATCTTTGACAAAATCACATCATTTCTAACACCTTGATGAGGAGTTACAAAGCTTAGCTGCAAACCAAGTGGGGAAGAGCTGAGACTAGTTCAATCAGATTCACTTTTAAGGTGATTTTTGAACCCTGAGCTTTGATGTAGATTCCCTCAAGTGACTAACATAAGCTGGTAGGATTCAGTGTGAAAACAGGCTTCTGTTCACAGACAAAATGGCAGTGGTTTGCCCCGAAAGCAGTCACAGGCTCTTTTGCTGCCCTTAATCCAAGAATCTTCACCCACTTTCTCTTAGCTCCCATAAACACGTTGAGATCTTTGCTGCTCAGTTGTGCTCTGCTGACTTTTTGGTGAATAAATTAGTGAAATGAAGCAGAGTGGGATGTAAATAACTTGCAGCAAAGCAGCCAGGGTGACAATCTCGTTGCCTGGGGACGATCAATTTTCCCTGGCAAGTCTGTGTGTGTGGGGGGGGGAAAGATTCTAAACCATGTGTGCTCAGCTATTAAAACAGAAATAGATAATGAGTAACTTCTCACTAATCATTTCCACTATATAAATGTGGGGGGGTTTAGATTCTTGTCTTGTGAAATGGTTTCAGGTAAGAGCTGGTGACTTTTTTTTTTTAAATGCTTTATTTTTTCAAAAGGCTCTAGGTTTAATTACAGACAGCTGCTAATTGGTGACACCAGTGCTTATGCCACTGGAAACCTTCACCTGGAGTATTTCACATCTATAAGAACTTGAGATATCACTGCAGTGGGGGAAGTCCCACTAATTTATTGCCTCAAAAGATGTATCTGCAGAAACTTTTCTGTCTTTAGATTCCTATTGTTAAGAAGAACAAAAAAACTAATAGGAAAATATTTCCTCTCATTTCTTCCTCTCCAAATCTTTCTGATGCTGGATCTCATTCAGAAGGAAGGTAGAACCTGTTTTCTTTTATATTCCTATGGCTGTCATGGTGTGCTTGGGTGGAACTGGATTTCTCATCTGGAGGATCAGCAAGGAAGCTTCTCTGCTTCTTGACTGTCTTCTAAAGATCTGTTCTGGCTACTACTAATAGGGATTTTCAGAAAATTTTCTGATTACACCAAAAGAAAAAGCACATAGTCAAATGTTTATGGTAAGCCTGGACCTAAGATTTAATTAGGCTTGAGTGAGGATATCTCTGCTTGTAAATATATTTATGAGGATTTATGGCTGTGGATGTGAGTATTTAGAGTCACAGAAGGATCAAAACTAAACCCAGTAAAACCAAAGTAATACTCTGTTAGTGCAATTATGCTGATCCTGTTAGGCTGTATTTGCAGTTTTGTTGGATTAAAGATGATTATTCTTCCTTAGGAGAAATGCAAATTAAGTACTAGTTAGGAGCTGGCTCTTGGGAACACAAGTGTAACAGGGTTTGTCTGTATTCCCCTGTATTTCTCCCTGCAACACTTTAACAGTTGAGCAAGATTGAATCATCACTGAGTATCTTAAGACATCAAAACATATCGTTAAATAAAGGGGTTAATTAACCTGGGCTGATGCAATGGGAATAATGTAAGATCAGAATTAGAGGCTAATTAACACACAATCATGTAAAAGCCTCAACACTTGTTTTCTTTTTGAGCTCCTTTAGAACTTCCTTATTGCAATGGAAGGACTTAAACTCTTGTCACTGATTGTGCACTAGGAACAAAATGGAATTATTTATGGAACATCAGGTGCTTTTCCATAGTAAATCTGGGAATTAATTAAACTCAATGTAGGGTGGTTAATAAAGAATTCCTGGTAAAAAAGTGGGCTTATTCCTCCTTGAATCATTGCTTTGACATTGACAAGACACAGCAGTGCGTAGAGGTGATCACACCTTAGTGATATTGGTAAGGGTCTCTTAAATCTTAGTAACCGTATTTTAAGTATTTAATGTTCCTCATAGGCATCAAGCTGGTTTTACTGAACAGCAAGTTGAAAACTGAGCAGCTTCTCCCATTCCTGCCTTAACTTGTGGTTTTTCTCCTGCAGGTTTGACTGCTACGGCGGGCTGTCCAAGATCAACACTCCCTTACTGACGCCTCTGCGACTGTCCCTAGAAGAATGGAGCACGAAGCCGACCAACGACACCTATGGCCTGTTTGCGGTGGTGATGCACAGCGGCATCACAATCAGCAGTGGACATTACACGGCTTCAGTCAAAATCACTGACCTTAACAGCCTGGAGCTAGACAGAGGGAACTTCATCACCAACCAAATGCATGAAATGATTAAACCAGAACCACTGAATGAGGAGGAGGCGAGAGCTGTTGCTGAAGACTTTGATGACAGTGAAGTCTCATTTCGAGTCAATGGCAACGCGCAGCCAGGGAAGGTCCTGAACAAAAAGAACATGGAAGCTGTTGGACTCCTTGGGGGGCAGAAGAGCAGGCCTGACTGTGACCTGTACAGCAAGCAGCCAGCTAACCCCGACAAGTTTCTGAGTGTAGTTACTGAGAGCAGAAGCGCTGAGTCGACCAGCAGCAATGGGGATGCTGAGGGCAGCACGGAGCACAGCCAGCAGAATGGTGTTGCTGCCAGCGGACTAGAAAACAAAGCTCTGTACGTCCTGCAGAGCCTCAAAGAGTACGAAGGGAAGTGGCTGTTGTTCGATGACTCTGAAGTGAAGGTGACAGAAGAAAAGGAATTTCTGAATTCTCTTTCTCCCACATCGTCGTCTACATCGACTCCTTACCTACTGTTTTATAAGAAAATTGTAGAGTGATAACTGTATTTTGACTGTAAATATTTGGGATTTGCATACACTTATTGGTCTGATTTGCATCAAAACTACCTGGAAGAAACAGCTGGTTGGTTTGGATTTTTTTTTTTAACGCTACTGGATCACAATGTTCCTGGTCTTTGTTTGTTGTAAGTGGCTCAACTTGAATTAACAGAACCATGACATAGACCTTAACTCGCGGAATAACCTCTATGCTGGAGACTAGTGCTGTTCCCTTGTAGAGAAGCAGTATTGTATAGTTCCTGAATGAAGCCTACAGTACACAGTAGTGGGGTTAATTAACACAACTCTAGGTTACAGACATTGCCTATTGTATTATTAGCTTTTTTTTTTTTTAAATAAAAATTTATTTGTATTCTTACCTTGGAGTTAAATGTATATTAACTAGCCAGGTGCAGGAGAACTGGTGTATTTTTGTAACTTGGGAAGTCACACTTCCTATTTAGTCTTTGGGGAAGCAACCTGTTTTATTCCTCCTTAACCAGCTCTATGCTGCTTGGTGCAACTTGAAGCACAAGCGAAGGGTTTTTTAACCTGGGTCAGCGTATTGGAAGGAACTGATCTCAATAACTCAATAGAACATCTGGATGGTCCCAGGTGCATCTCAATGCACATGTGTTCAGTGAGCAGAGTGTAAATAGGTGTGATTAAAATAATTGGGGACTTCCCAGAGCAAAGCCCTCTAATCCCCAGATGTGTTTGGGTGCGTTTGTTATGTAGTGCCAGTCTGATGGCCCTTCATTTGTACCTGGAGCTCATGGAAGTGTGGGGAAATGACAGCAGTTGGCATTGATGCTTTGTTAAGAATGTATATATAAAATAAAGAATATGCATCAGAGACAACGAGACTTTTGTGTTTCAGAAAGGTGGAGGTGGACTGGGTACTGTTGCAGAAAGTCTGGGAAACTTAGAGAAATGGAGTATGGAAAGTGCTTTAAGAAATCACATTTTCTGTTTGTTTTGGGTTTTTTTAACTGATCCTGGTATGGCACATCCTGATCTGAAGGCTGATCTGAAGGCAGTAGATGACTACGGCTAAGGTGCAGAGACCAGGGGAAACAGGTTATTGTAATAAGAAGTGCAATGTTTGGCACCAAATAACTAGAGATTAAGATCCCAAAGAATCTATAAGGCACCAAAACGTTAAGATGAATCCTGTTAAATTGCAGACAGTCTTTATGGCTCAAAACACATGGGCTGGCTGGAAGTGAAGTGCATGCATGAAGCGCTGCTGCAGAGACAGAGGAGGGAAGATGCACGAGACATGGGTATGCCCTAGTGTTCTGGATGTATTTAAATACAAATTGTACAGGAAAACCTCTACCTTGTTTATTCTGCAAATCTTAATTTTTATAATTGTCTATTATAACAGGATAAACAGTGATGAGGCTCATGGAAAATATCTGCTGTGTATTTTCCATATTATGGTGGATTTTCACATAGGCCTTCATTTGAGCATACTTCCTAGCTGATGTTCCTAAACAACATTTCAGCCTTGAAAGCTTATACTGTCAACAGAAAACAGTGTAAGAAAGGTGGGTCTAAATTCAGAGTTGCTAATAAGCTCACGCTGAATAGCTCAGTGTAATAATCTGTAGAAGAGAAAAATCTGCAATTAAGCACACTAAGACCTTTTCCAAAGCACTGTTGCCATAAAAAATACTTCTAGAGTCTAAACCAAGGCAGAGCTAATTAAAAGAAGTAACTGTAATCTTACCTTGCACAAGGGTAGGCAAATCACATTACAGAAAGGCTACTTTTCCCTGCTTGCAGTATGGGTTTTGCTGAATTTCAGCCTGCAAATGCATGTTTCTTTCTCCACCCGTGATCCCAGACTTATATTTTCATTTGACTGCAGGAACAGAATTGGTCTAAGGAACCAAAATACCATTACGGTCAACAAAATCCTGGCTCTGGAGTAATCAAAGGAAGACCCTGCTGTCTTCCACTGTACTGTACAGCTTGAGAGAAATGTTCTTGGAGGCAGCTTAACTGATACCACCATCATCTAGAATGAGGAAACCCTCTTCTAGTGGTATGGAGAGAGCAGGGAGGAGTTTTTTGAGACCTGGTCAAATAAAGCCCCTCCTGAACCAGTTCAATCATTTGTGGCTATTTGATTTGTTTCCCCTTTGTCACTGTCAGTATTTTCATGTCTTTTCATATGAATTTCTAGTAAACCTATTGCCTCCCCACACTCCAAGAAGAGAAAAGACTCTCCCCACCCTAAATATAGGGTAACCATATCCTGCAGCTACAGGTGCTTAAAGAGGGTGAACCCCAAAGGAACAACCATCCCACAGCACCCTCTAACATACAGGAAAGTGTATGTAAAATGAGGAGGTAAAACTCCTAGGTTTCAAATACTCACAAACTGGAAGTGATGCTGTGTGTTTGCTACCTTAAAAGCTCAGATATAAAAATATAGGGAAAAAAGGGGTTTACATCTTACACAAATACATTTATCAGATTAGTTTTTATATATTTACATGTATACACATCTGTTCAGGTATTTATATAGTGAGAATCATAGGGTTGGAAAGGACCTCCAGAGGGCATCTAGTTCAACCCCTACACCAAGCAGGGCCATCACTCACCAGACCAGGTTGCCCAGAGCCCCATCCAGCCTGACTTGGAATGACTCCAAGGATGGGGCCTCCACCACCCCTCTAGGCAGCCTGTTCCACAATAGGCCTCTGCTTAATCATGCTCTACCCCTTCCAAGAGCCCTTGTTCAATGCAAAGAAGAAAAATACCACAAAATCAGACTGGCTTTGATTGGAAGGGACTTTCAAATACTCAGTCCCACCCCTGCAGTGAGCAGGGCCATCCCCAACTGGAGCAGGCTGCTCAGAGCCCTAAGGTCCAGCCTGAGCTGGGATGGTTCCAGGGATGGGGCTTCTCCTACCATTCTTGGCAACCTGGGTCAGGCTCTCACAACCCTCAGCACCAACTGTCTTTCTTCTATCCAGCCTGAACTCCCTCTTTCAGTTTGAACCCATCACCCCTTGTCCTGTCACAACAGCCCCTGCTGAAAAGAGAAAGGACTAGATTCAGGACTTGTGTTCTCAGCTCCAGTTCTGACATTGTCTTGAAGTGCTGTTTGTTAGCCACAAAAACAACTCCTGTAAACCAGATGTTTTTCTTTACATAACTAACACTTGGAAGAATATTTCTATGTGAGGAAGCAAGTCAGTCAGTTCTTCTGCTGGCTATAGGGGGAATGGGGTTTCCTTGCAGCAATTCAGTTACCAAGGAGAAAGGACAGGGAAAGTAATAAAAAGAATCACCACTTGGTTAAAAGCTGTTAGCGTCAGACTTACCTTTCTCCGAACCTTTTATCCCCCAAGGGTGGCAAGCTCTGAAGTCCAACGCACAGGGAATTAAAGTGTAAACATTCACATATTTAATAGTACCATCAAAATAACCATCATCATCATCACTACATTAAAAATTTCAAAAATGCATTTGCGTATGGTCTAATATAAATTAATTATAGGAACTAAAAGTAAATAAAATTTAACATTAGGTAATGCTATAAATAAAAGTAAATGCGTTTAGTGTACCTTTGAGTCATAAAAATGCCTTAAAAAACAGGTAAGTTTACAGCTTGTCACCAATACTCTGGATAGCACTGTAATGAGTTTTCTTTTGTTTGCTTTTTGTTTGTTTTTCTTTTTTTCCAAACATTGATAAATCTACATTTGAACAATTCCAAATGCTTTTTGGCCACTGAACACTTTTGATGGAGGAAGAGGTGTGTGGGGATGTCCAGGATGAAGTCCAAGTTTTATTTCACAATAAAACTTCTTTTGATTCCCAGCGATGACAACAAGGCTCTTTTCTTTTCAAAACCTTAATTTTAAGTGCTTTTTTTGTTTGTTTGGTTTGGTTTTTTAACTCGTTTTAGATATCCATTTTGCGAAGGCTCATCCTGCTGAAGGAGTCTCTGAGGGAGAGAAAATACAATGATGAGCTCAGATTTTCCATGATGAAATAAGAAGTCTCGTCAGATGAATGATTCTGCACTTGATTGCCAGTATTTTCTACAGCAGCCACTACAAAACTGAAGTCCACTGACATTACCTTGCTGCTTTCCAAATTAATTGGTCTGGGATCATCCAAGTGTCCATCAACCTATCCATGATCTGGGGGGAGAGCTTAAAACTTCATGAGCTGGGAGCACTCATTTCCTCCCTCATCCAGTATTAAGTCTTGCTCTTTCCATAACATCATTTTGCCAAGTTTCTCATTTCACAGCATCTTGTATGTGTTTTCTGTTACTTTTACCCCTGAACACTCCTGTACATGAGGAGAGCTTCAAACCCAGGGCTGCCTTCTCCTAACCCAACGGCATGAATGTGAGCTGAAGTTCACATTCACACCAAGCTCCTAACAGGTCTGTTGGTAAAAGCACCTTCACCGCCCTGCCTGGTGCCATCCAGAACCCCCCACCCCAGTCACTAGTGTGTTAGACCCTAACCCTATCTTGCTGCCAGGGGAATCAACACCGGGGGAGAGGCCAAAGACTACATGGAAGGTACCTGCTGGAAACACTTCTACCCCTATTCTGGAAGCCAGAGCCTTGTTAGAAATGTTGAAACCAGAGTCCCCCTGTTCAGCTACGAGAAGACAGTGCTATGGGTTCTGACCTGCTTCCCAGGGGGGTTTTCATGTTCAGTCTCAATACAGACAATAAAAAGCCCAGACTCCAGCTTAGCAGTCTTCCAGCATGGAAGACACCAACTATTTTTCCATCCTGCCTACCCCTGGAACATCTCAGCCTAGTCTCATTGGGAACAAACAAGTGTCAAGGTCTTGCTGCACTGAGGGTAGCGTTTTGAATCTCAGAAGAATGGGATGCAGGATGAAAAAAATTGAAATAACAACTGTCACAGATCAGGAACAAAAGGAACCACTGCAAGCAGCACATAGCACAAGGGCTGGGAAGGGGATATGCTCTCAAGTCAGGACAGAAGAGGAAAAGGATAGGTTCAGCCAAAAGTGCCATCACTGAAAACAAACAGATGTCACAGGTTCACCAGGAAGACCAGAAACCCCAGTCCCCAGCTTCACACCCTCCTTATCTCTGCTGAAAGAGTAAAATCAAATATCCACCTGTGACAAGTGACCGGCAGCACTGCCTTATACAACTGTGGGATCTTCCTGTTTATCAAAGGCTGCAGAGCTTCCTTTAACCGGTGATAATTCCTTTCAAGCTCTCGCTGATACTCCTTTTGGTCGGGACCGATCAGGCTCTTGTTCTTGCGCAGAGCGTCTTCGCACCTAGAAAACAAGAGCCTGTGAAACTGAGGCATGTGAAGAAAAAAAGGACCTGCTTGCTACAGACTTGTTAATCTAAGAGTATAAAAAATACACTGTTCCTCTGGAGTGACTCACAATATCCTTGTGTGTCTTGTCTCAGCTAAACTCCTCCATGTCCATGGGAGACACGGAGAAAGGAGAGTTGTCATATTTCCACTTTCCATTTTGCTTTCAGAGTGAGAACTCCTTTTTGACTTTAATTTCCTCTCCAGTTACATTCATCCTCCCTGAAGAGAAATGAACAGCTGATCTCCACAGAGCTCCTTCAAGTCTAAGAGGGTTTAAAAATGGATCTATCTGCTGCTGTTCTCAGGAAAGAGTAACTAATAGCAGACTGAGACGTTCATCAGGAACTCTTCTACTTGGCAAAGATGTATTTTAAAGAAAGGGTATGAAAAGACCCTATCATCAATATAATTTATTACCACCATGTTGCTACTGGATCTGTTTGCTTGGAACACTACTATTTCCATTATTTACTTATTTGTAACTCCTTAGAGCTTGCAAACGATGCTGGACTGAGACTACAGTTTGCACTGAGCTCTCCTCTTCAGAAGGAAATTCCATCTCCTGGCCAGTTTAGCAGTTTAGAATCACAGAATCGAGACTTCTTGAGGTTGGAAAAGATCTTCAAGCTCATCAAGTCCAACCACTAGCCCAACTGTCCTGGTTCCACTGCTAAAACCTGTCCCTAAGCGCCATATCCCCGTGACCATAAAACACGTCCAGGGATGGTGATTCAGCCCCCTCCCTGGGCAGCCTGTTCCAAGGCCTGAGGGCCCTTTCCATGTAGAAACTTTTCCTTATGGCCAACCTAACCTGAGGTCTCTCCTGACACTGCCAAGCTGAGTTCACTGTGCCAGTGTGGCTAGTTGTTTTTTCCTAATCACTCTCGATAAAAACTGCAAAGCTAAATGACTTCAGGCCCTTAAGTCATGGACCAGCAGCACCAGAGAAACAGGGAACCAACTGGGCAGCTGAGAAATACAGCTGGAATACACTGGGAACCAGTCAGACCAAGGTGGGACAGTACAACACCTCTCTCCAGGTACCTCCATGTCCCTGCCTGATGTGGCTGTAGTAACTCCATACCTTTTAGTGAAGTCTTTGAAGCAGAGCCGTAGCTTGTTATGATGCCTGAAAAGCTTTGGATCGTTGGGTATCTCAGACAAGAAAACTTGTGCAACTTCTAATGGTCCCTTTAGGAGCACAAGAGAAAAAGTAAGTTTCTCAACTGTCTGTCACAGCCAGTCACTGGAGAGGCTTTCTGCATGTAGAAATGTTCGTAAAAGTCAACATTCTCTTACAGGATGCATCTTGAAGAACTGCAGCTGGTAACTCTGGCAAAAATCACTAAATATCATGACAACTGAGCCTCTTTTAGGCTTTTTGTTTGTTTGCTTTAAATCAAACTCTGCTTTTGGAAGGCAGTGTGAGAAAATGCACAAATTCTATATTTGTTTTCTCTTACAAGGATTCTTGACATAGGTTGATCAACTCACAACTAAGACAAAGTTTAAACAATGCAGATGGAACCAGGGAAGTGTTTGCCAACACTACAAATTCAATCCAGAACTTGAAATTCTAGCTGCTCTTTTGTTTTTTCCAGCTCATGCATTAATAGAAGTTTACTCATATTCCCTCAATTTCTCCTCATTCATTAGTTTTGCTTTCCATTTTGTTCAACAAACCACAAAAGGACACCACACTACTTCCACTCACCAGAGCCTGGCTAACCAAAAGGAAAGTCCTAAAATGGTTGTGGGTTTGTTTTTAAGGGAAAAGTTGAAGCAGGCAGAAACATGTGTGAATGCCAGGAAGGAGCAGGTCATGGAGGGCTGCTTCTCCTCAGCCACTTCTCATATCTAACCACATCATTTTCAGGACACTTAAAACAAATGGTAAAGCCAATGAGAGCAGCTGGTCTAGACCTAGCAGTGACCCTAAAAACATCCCATAGACTGAATGGAGAAACAAATTCCAAAGTTTTTTAGACACATGGCTCAGTGCTGAGTGTCCACTGCACTGAGTGGTAGGTACTAGGCTGGAGTCTCAACTTGGACAGTGATGCTCACCTGATTTACTGTGGTACCTACTGATCCTTGCAGCACCATCTGCAGCATCTTTGGGTCTGCGGGGTCTTGGTGGGTTGCAAAAGCTAACTCCTGTGTTTTCTTCTGCATGTCCTCGATGGCAACTTCAATGGGCGTCAAAATGATCTAAGCAAGTAGTCAGAACACAGGACTCTTGTTATGGCCAAGACTGACAACCAGACAGACTTTCAGAAACAGTATGGACACTGTGGGGTGGCAGAAGGAAGCTGTAGAGGACACCCACAGATTGACAGTCTGCACAGAGGACTTCAGAAAGACAGTGTCTCAGTCTTAGTTTAGGAGCAAGAGAAAGTTTGACTTCTAAATGTTTGGGTACTCAAGAGCTTTCTGAGATTGCATCTGCACTAGGTCAGCACTAATGTCCCAGTAATCACATTAATTCCTACCTACCCTTGACAAATCAAAGTCTCAGGACCCCACAGGCCAAAGGCTGCTGAGGCCACGCAACTGAGCTGCACCAGAGCCAAAGGATCATAGGATCATAGGATCATAGGATCATAGGATGTTAGGGGTTGGAAGGGACCCAAGAGATCATCGAGTCCAA
>JAOXOE010029485.1:0-14395 GCA_028565055.1 Phoeniculus purpureus
ACAGGATGTTTTCTTTCCTTCATAAAAGCACAAACCTGTAAGTCTGAAAATTCTACTAATTTTCAAACCACGATACCCTGAAAACAAAGGGTGCCTCTAGGACACTTTGTAAGACAAGTGTATTTGCTCTCTTCCTTCCTCCAGTCAGAGATCTTTCTGAATTAGTTTGCATAATGCATTACAAAGAAACAAGAGGATTTTTACTATTATTTTTGTGGTTAACAGGAAATAATTGTTTCGTAATGAAAATTATTTACTACTTGATTTCAAACATCATTTTCCTACTAGTACTAAAAGGGATGAGGTAAAGTCCAAGTGGAGCAAAAAATGTAATTTGAATTTGATAGTTCACCCTATTAATTTTTACTTTATGAAGTTTTGCAACAGCATCCTTTCTTCTCACCAAAAGGTGTTTTTCATATAGGCCTACTCTAGAGGCTTTAGCTGTTACATGGTGGCTGGTGTTGGGCTCTGAGCTCTTTCTGGCTGTTCAGCTAGTTCTTGTTCTCAAGAATGCTGTCTGCTGTTTGCAGTTGCCAGTAAAGTTTGATTTTTTTTTAATTTCTTTTATTTTGTGATTGGTCACTCTTCACATTCATTACAGGTAGCAACAAAGGGAGGATATTTTTCCAAGAGATTTCTTTTAGACTATCTAGAAGAGTAGGATGTTTGAGTAACTGAGGCTTTAATGCAATTAGGATTTCAGCTACCACAGGGCTTCACCTTTGTGTGTTTCTCCAGACATGGAGGTGTTATTCTTAATAGAACTTCCAATAGGTGGCAACTTAGCGCCTGCACCTCTTCTATTTTTCCTCGTTATACTTCTTTGAAAGGCCTGAGCAAGAGAGCATAAAGTTTAGCCTCCTGCAGGGTCACTCGTTCCTCTAACTGAGGGGTCTGACTGTCCTAGGGGCAGGAAGATGGGACTTGGTCAAATTTCAAACGCCTGGTGTAAAAATGCTTTCTCCATAGCAGATGACTCCAAGCTACTTGTCTTTTGTGCTTAATGTAACGCTATATTTGCAGAAATATACTGAAGTCAGCAGAAAAAAACTTTTAGACATAAATGTCGGTTATTTATGATTAACAGTACTGCATTTTATGTTAATAGTAGAAGGTTATTAGTATCTATTACTGAGGTGGCAAATTATATCAATGAACATGTGTGCTTTTTAAAGAATGAAATTCTTCTTTCCCTGGTGAATTGAGATAAATAACCAGATTTATTTGAGACTGCAAATTAAGTATCTTACTATTTCTATTAATACAGAGTGCCAGATTCTTCTCTGACAGTTTGCTGTACACTTCTGGGGTGCTGAATATTTTTGAGTTTCAATATTGTATCTTGGCTTAGGCCTGTTGTAATTCTCATTATAAATGATTACGTGGAGCTATCAGATATTCAACAAAGAAAACTCAAGTTCTTGAATCTCCCTAAGAAGTAGGTTTAATTCACTCATGTCTTTTAGATACTCCTATCAAATTAATCCCTCTGCACTAATGTGGTTATTAATGACATTAAAAAAAAAAGTTGTATTTTGATATTTTATGTACTTTGAGTTTAACTTTGTATTGTTTTCTACATTAACCTTGTTGAAAGCAATGGAGCTGTGCGTAGCAGTTGTGTAATTGTAATGCATTAAGTACTACATGTTTGCTAGTTGTAGAGGAGTTGAACTACTAACTGTAGGTAGCTTTTCAAGCTGAAGTTCCTTGAGTACCTACCTATGTGGCAGTGTACCAGCACAGTCCCCAGCCTTGTAATTTTTTTGGTGTCGTAATTAGATCAAATGGGTAATTGCATACAGCTCAGCCTGCTGCTTTCACTCACGTTGAGTTGCAGTCTACTCTAGGATTGATTATAGGAGAGGAAGGTACAAGGCAGCATTAAGAGGGATGACATGTTTGGGAGTCTTTTGTTTAAAATTTCAACAGAACTGGGTAATGAAAACTTGTTTGTAACTATTAGAATCAATCAAATTAATCAAATATGGATAGATTCATGCTATTTTTTCCTTTCATACTTCCAAATGTTTTCACAGAAAATTCTGTTCTTCTCTTACTAAGCTGGAGGTGTGTATAGGTCTCTGGGAGACGTGAGAAGACAATAGCCTTGGCTTTGTCACAAAGCAGTTTGATTTGTATATTGAGACTAGCCAGGTTCTATCATCAAGATCACAACCACTAACCTTGGCTACTACTTACAGTTAGAGATGGAGATCATGGTTAAATGGGCTGCTGTGTCTGGGTTTGCAGGTTTTTTAGGGGGAATGTCACTGGGACTGTATTTCTGGAGTCTTGGCATATGCCACGACCTTTTGGATGGTCAGTACCCATAGATGACTAGATGATCGTTACGGTCCCTTCCAACCCAAACCATCCTGTGACTGTGGTCCATGGCCTTTCTTGGAAAAAAACCACATTACTTCCTTATATCAGATCTTGACAAGCACAATTTACTTGCACCATCTCTTCACTGAGGTGTCACAGCAGTATGGAGTAAAATACGGTGGTGAGAAATGAGTGAATGGTCAGTAGTTGAGTGTTATTTGGCATGTGGAGAATGAGGTGCACCCAGATTCTTACAGAATGTATTGCTGAATTACCAACAAAATTTACCTTTCTAAAGATGAACTGAAGATATAAAATTCCTGTGCAGTTGCCTCTGCATAGGCTGCCAGTCCTGGGAAGGATATTAGGAATCTTTCCAGGAACTGATTTAAATACAAAGATGTAAGGAACGGCAATGTAATTTTCAGTATGTGCAGCTTTGCAGGAAATAAATCTCGAGCAGGCTGGCTTAATTTCAATATTTAAAGAAGTTCAAAGGTTTGGCTGATCAAGGTGAAGGTGTAACTGTAACAACCCTTTTAGAAAGGCAGCTCTTCACACTGTGTGACATTCCAGTTTGAAAAATAGCACTGCCCTCTATCAGAGAAGCATGAGTTAAAAGGATTAAGAACTGGCCAACTGACAAACCTAAAAAATTACTCACAATAATAGAGTGCTGCTCCATATGGATCAGCTTGACACCATTTAACAGTTTCATCATTGATCTGAAGTACATGGAACTGTGATAAAATTTGCAAATGACACAAAGATTACCAAAGCGGTAAATAATGAGGGCAGGGAGTAATACAGAGCTGTCTATACTGATCCAGCTGTATTCAAATGCTATGTGTTCTGATTCAGGCAGATGCTAAGCTTTACAGTTAAGAAGTAGAGGTGTGCTAAGGGAAGCTGGTAAGAACTGGAAGAACGAGGAACTTGACAAAAAATCAGCACAGCTTTCCCACAAATGTAAAAAAGGGTATGAACAATCCTTACATATGAGACAGAGAAGCATAGCGAGTAAGGGACTGATCTGCAAGGTTTACGATCAAGTACCAGAGGAACTGGTGAATTTTCCATCTCTCTGCATCTTTATATCTAAATATCAGAAGTAACTTCTTCACAGTGAGGGTGATGGAGCACTGGAACAGGCTGCCCAGGGGGTTTGTGGAGTGTCCTTTGGAGAAGTTTAAAACCCACCTGGATATGTTCCTGTGCAACTTGGTCTAGGTGATCCTGCTCTGGCAGGGGGATTGGACTAGATGATCTTTCGGGGTACCTTCCAATCCCTAATGATTCTATGATTCTATGAACATGGAAAACATTAGAGCATAATTAAGTGATCTCAAAAAAAATTGAAAATTGTTTTTTTCAATTAGAATAATACAGATGTTTCCTTTGCCATGAGGCAAAACCTTATCCAGATGGAGAAGCATCTGTGAAGAGGAGAAATACAGGGAATTAGCAGAGGCGTATAAGCTATAATATATATTTGCATAACATTTGTAATTGAGAAATGTTACCAGTTCCTTCATTCTTGATTAGGCCATAGTACTGGGCATGAATGCACAGATTCATCTCCCAAGTGTAAGTTAACAAGTTTTCCCTTTTAATAATACACGTAAACAACTTTTTAATGTTGAGGGTAACAAATCCTTACATATCCTTAATTTGTGATGGAAATACTTTTTAAAGGTGGAATTCTTTTGCTGAGTCTGCTGTGTTTGCAGCTTTATACTGTGCAGTCAGTTCTTGGGGAGAGCTTCTAGCACTTCTAGGATTAGCTAAACTTAATAATTGGAAATCAAGTTGATCACTTAAATAGAGCTAAGATGATGGATGATGGCTGCACTTCCAAAACAAGTATTTCACCACTATGCAGTGTATAAGAAGGACTTCAAAGAAAACCTGATTCAGAAACTCATTAAAGTTCTTGGAAAGCATCCTCTTTGGGGGGGTGAAGTATTTGCCTCTATATTGTACTTAATATATTAGCCCAGGAGCTCCTTGAAATTCTATTCGTGGTGCACAATTTCCTGCATGAGATAGCAGTTTAGAGCTGGCTAATGTCAGTGATAAATATTTTTTTGGAGTAGAACAAACACAATTTGCTATTTGTATGGCATTAAAAAAACCCACAAGCAACAAACAAACTAATTAGACAATACACAAAGCAGTGTAGACCACAGACGTTCACAGACTACTTTCTTTGGCATGCCAGCAATCTTGCTCTTTCAATGCAAGATAAAACTGTTTAGTCCTTCGGTACCTGTGTGAAGATGCTAAGTAGGAAGCAAAGAACCATAAAGGCAGAACTACAAATGATTCCCATGTGAGTCGAAGCTGTTAGTGAAAGTAATGATATCTTTGCGTTTATGAGTTAGCCATAAAACACCTCTTTGCAGATGGGTAATTCAAACTTATGTGTTATTTAAGTGCACTATCAGTGAGACATGTTGTCAGATGCTTTACATTTAAGCCAATGTAAAAGCCAAAAGACATCTTAGTACATAAGGCAGTCCTTCTTCCTTTATATCTGCTTCAGTACGTTAAGTGTCTAAAATGAAATTGGAAATACTCAAAGTGGCTGTGGACTCAGCACCTGTAGTCAAATGTTAAATGTAATTGATGGAAGCATCTTCAAAACGACCTCATAAAATTACAATGTTTGCTCTCCGTGTTGAAAGGAGTTGCATTTTCGAATTACCGATTTGCTTCTTTAAGAGGATGTTATCCGAAGTGATCAAATAAAATCGTTCTCTCATTTGCAATTACAAGATGGTAAGTTTATTTTGGAAGTTATTAATTTTTATCTAATTGAGGTGGAGAGAGGCTCTAGTTAACCTTGTTTACATTCAAATATACTCTTGGATGTTTTATGAAGTCCGAAGGAAGGAAGGAAGGAAAGGTTGTTCAGAGTTTGAATGGAAAATTATGTTCAAGTTTTAAGAGAAAAAAGCACATCAAGATGGCTGTTGTCGCTTTGCTCGTAATTTGTACCATTACATCAACAGGTGTGGCTAATCTATAAACAATTAGTTTTATCTTATGCTCCTGCATTGTCTCTAGCCATTTATTCTGTATGGTCTATGAATTGTCCAATATGAACAGTCTAAGCATTAAAGTTCTGGGGTTTGGTGTGGTAAGTATCTTCTACTCATTAGTAGCCCTTGTTAGCTTCAGTGACTCCAAGCCTTTAAAGATGAAGATTTTTTCAGTGTTACCCTTGGAGATCTCTTCACATCTTTCACAATACTCTTAGGCAGTACTGGCAGATACAGTTACGCTGTTGTTGCATTTTGCTTCGGGGCAGATGAAATGATGGCTCTGTACATGGAAGTTACACCAAAAACAGAGCAAAACTTTGACAAATCTGTGCTACTGTTGTTTGGGTGGAAGGGGCAGAGCAAAACCTTTACAAAAGTACAGCTGCTTTGTAGTACTGTGATGGAATATTTCATTTACTGATCTTTAAAAACCCCTGGTGTGCTGTGTCATCCATCTAATCACATAAGATAATCTACTGTGGCGGCAGATGACACAGACTCCTCTTTCAGGGTAAAAGAAAAGACCTTTATTGCTTTGCATGAAGCCTTATTTATACTATTCCAGATCTGTGAGATGAATTAGCAAGCAAGCAGAGTTTACATGTTTTGCAGCCCTTTTCCAACCCCCTGTGCCCAGGTGCCAGCGATTCCCATGTTCGAATCTTCACTTGTGCCGCGTTTTCTTCTTCTTCTAATCTTGTCTCTGTGGCAGCACGTTCTTTCACTCCAAATCTCCCATGGCTTATATTGTATTAGGCCTAACATGACCTTGAGTTCCTTATCAGCTATTTCTTTGGTATTTTGGTATGCTGCAGTCTTACCTAACTAGACACAGGACTAGCTACTTGGAGGACAGCTGCGACGTTGTAATCAACTAGAAGTTGTTTTCTGCAAAGTCTTAAACAGGATTCCTCTTAGCTGCTTAACAACAGAGAGGTGGTTTGTCATACTTGCTTCTCCCCTCAATCTTTATGTAAGCACAAATAAACTGTTTTATTGTGCTTGTTTAATCTTTAAAGGTTGATGCTTCAGGCTGGTGAGCTCCACTGATATGTGTGTTCTGGTTCTGACCTTTGACATTCTGTCAGAGTAGCACTTGCAAAGTAAGTGTAGGATCATACTTCTTCAGCTGTCAAGTTTGTGGTTCAGGACTGCGTATTTATTTCCTAATTCTGAAAACTGCTTGTGGTTTAATTTTGAAGCATGAAGGGTCTGTCTGCTCGGAGCTCATCTTGGTATTGGAATGTTTAGGAGAATTAGTCTATGGGATGACCTCATTAATGTTGATAAATATGTGAAGAGTGGGTGTTGGGAAGATGGAGCCAAGCTGTTCTCAGTGTCATCTAATGATAGGACAAGGAGCAATGGGTATAAGCTGGAACAGAGGAGGTTCCACATCAGTCTCAGAAGGACCTTCTTCCCAGTGAGGGTGACAGAGCACTGGAAGGGGCTGCCCAGGGGGGTTGTGGAGTCTCCTTCTCTGGAGGTGTTTAAAATGCACCTGGATATGTTCCTGTGCGACTTGGCCTAGGTGGTCTTTCTCTGGCAGGGAGATTGGACTAGATGATCTTTCCAGGTTCCTTTAAATCCCTAATGTTCTATGATGTAAACAAAAAGTATGTTTCAGTAAAATCTTATCGTTCCATCTCTATTATATTACTAATGATCTACTTATATTTATGAAAAAGCAACACTAGAGCTGGATGTCCATTAGGTAGTTAAAATAACACCCTGGGGATGGACTATTTAACGTGTTTTCTGTGTTTGCATACGCTGTGTCTCAGTAAAATAACTGGAGGGAATTTCCTTGTGTATGAACGTAAGATTCCATATGTCCGTGTGTTTTTAAAATAAAACTAACTTTTTTCCCAAGTTCTAAAGAAAAAGTCGCTAACAGAAGATAAATGGTTCCACTGCTAATTTCTGCTTCCAGCACTAGGAGAACACAGTTTTTTCAGTTTTATACTGATTCCTCAAGAGATACTGTATCTGTGAAATTGTTATTCATTAGAAATGAGAGAGCAATTTGGTAGGTTTACACTTGATTAAGTTCTTCAGAAAAGCCCAGATAGCTCTAATACGAAAAGAAGAGCCTAAAACTGCTTTGTTTTCCCTCTGCACTCCCTAGCAAAGCAGCTTTTCTATGACATTTCTATTTTTAAATAATCTGTGACTCTCAAATATTCTTCATGTTAGTACTGATGTGACTATTCAAATTCAGTCTGGTACTTGTGCGTGCAACTTCATTTAAAGTCAGCAAGTGATGATGATTTGACAGTCTGATGACAGTCTTTGAGTCAGAGAGTGTTGGGTGGTCTGTATGGGGCTGCTTCTGTAATGAAGTGCTACATTCCAGTTTACAGCATGTTTTTGTTGGAAGTCTATGCTTGATGCTGAGCGGTTGTGCATTTCCTGACGGCCATGACAAAACGATTCCAGCTGTTCCTGAGAGGCACCTGATGCTGTAATGGAAATTGCTGTTTTGCACATCTTCTTTAGGATTTAGATGCTTTGATGTTTATTTTGCTGTATTGTTTAACCAGTTCTTGTTAAACGCTGCAAATACAACACGCGTTTTTGGTGATGCTGGTTTTGTTTGTAATCCTTTAAGGTTGTGCTGGTGAGATGGAATGAACCGTTCCAGAAATTAGCAACCTGCGATGCGGATGGAGGAATATTTGTTTGGATACAATACGAAGGCAGATGGTCTGTGGAGCTTGTGAATGATCGTGGGGCACAGGTTAGTGTGCATGTTTTCTCTGCAGTCAAGAGCGAGCAAGTCCTGAAAGGCAAAATGAATAGTGCTTTATACTTTTCAGAAAGCAGGGGAGAAACTGAAGCACTTCTTTATTGAAGGTAATACACAAGAATTGTCACAAAAACACTTTGAAA
Organism: Phoeniculus purpureus; assembly: GCA_028565055.1. Taxonomy (NCBI): domain Eukaryota; kingdom Metazoa; phylum Chordata; class Aves; order Bucerotiformes; family Phoeniculidae; genus Phoeniculus; species Phoeniculus purpureus. The sequence goes on from JAOXOE010029485.1 coordinate 8,271, forward strand.
GGGCTGTTGCTTCATCCAGTAGCCATGACATCGGATCTAGAGTTGGGCTAGTGTTTGCCCTCTCTAGTTTTTGTTCAACGCTGCCTTTTACTGAAACAGCAAAAAATTCCTACATGGTGTCTCTGCCCATGGCGGGGGGTTTGGAACCGGATGATCCTGTGGTCCCTTCCAGCCCTGACTGATTCTATGATTCTGTAGTCACTTATGGTGGAGAAGGTACTTTCATCTTGAAGCCTGTGTTGCAGGTGCTTAGAACTTCTAGAAAACAATATGGATGTGTTCCTGTGTGCCTTGGTCTAGGTGATCCTGCTGTGGCAGAGGGATTGGACAAGATGATCTTTCAAGGTCCCTTCCAATCCCTAATGATTCTATGATTCTATGTATCTGTTTTCTTATCCTTGATATGTTAAGGTAAGCGACTTTACATGGAGCCATGATGGGACTCAAGCACTTATCTCCTATAGAGACGGATTTGTGCTGGTCGGTTCAGTCAGCGGACAAAGACACTGGTCGTCAGAAATCAACTTGGAGAGTCAGATTACCTGTGGCATATGGACTCCAGATGACCAACAGGTAACAGGTCTTTCTGAGGTATTATGTTGTATTGATACGCTATAGAACACACATGAAAGGTCACACTCGGATTTACACAGTCTTACTCCAAGTAAGTTGTTTGAAACAGGAATCTGTAGTTGTACCCCTAATTTGTTGACGTAACTGTCTTGGAAATGCTTTTAAGCAGAGATGCAGCCTGGACTAGGAAAGGCCTGACTGGTCGTTTCTGTATACAGCCATCCAAGCTGTACTTGCAGCAGAAGTCATTCCAGTGACCATGTTCACCTTAACTTGAGCAATTGACTGTCAGGAAGACATTCTGCCTTATGCAAAGAACATAACTTAAAAGTAGGCAATTTTTCCAACCATTGAGTTCAACACTTGCTGAGCTTTGAAAAAGCCAGCTAAAAAATTATTCTCCACTATTTTTCTAATGAAGCAAGTGATACTGATAAAATCTGCATTTATAGTGGGGCTTGCACCAGCACATTGGTTTCGTTTGCAGAATTTACAATGGCCTTTTGCCATTCATTGTTGGTTTTTCCTTCCACATGCTTGCTGTCATTATGGTTAATGCCTGTATAATGTAGCAGTAAAAGAAATTATGGAAGTCAAATACTGCAAAGAGAAGGAAACTGTGTTACGTTCACAACTAGCGCTGGTTCAAGGCTTGAGGTGCTACTGACTTTGATTTAGAATACTATGAATCCATCCAAGATAGAGTTATTCTGGGAATTGCTAGTGAAATATAATGCTACTAATAATATGCATTTCTGCAGCAGCATCTAATAATTTTAGAGTGCTCTGCAAAGAATAATGAATTAATTATTATAACACTGCTCTTTAAAGCAAGGGAATCTAACTGCCTGGTTTTAATCTAGGGAAATGTAACTCTTTACTATAAATAATTTACTGGGCATCAAGAGGAAAAGACAAGCAGCAGGAGAGAAAACTAAGATCTAATAGCTCTCAGCTCTGTGTTTTAATCATGGGGCTACCCCATTTGTGTGATACTCAGTTGTTGCTGCTGTATTTGGACGTAATTTCACTCGAGTGTTTAATTTGGGTGATGGACTGCCTTTAGTTCAATTTAGCCAATGTGTTTGTACTTTCTAATCTGAATGCTCCGTAAGTGGTTATTCCAGGAAACAAACACTTGTTCAGTGTCCAGATAAGCATGTTTGAACATAATGGCCAATTCCAGCTATGTGAAAATCACTAGTTTGTGTTACAGACTTTGCTACTGGCCAACTCACTGAAATAGAGACCAAAACCAGCCACCAACTTGACATTGCTCTGTGCAGTTCTCTTAGCTATGGTGTTTGCATGTTAAGTGATGATGGATCTTTGTAGTTTTCTCTGCGGTTGGTGGAAAGAAGTGCTCTTTCTAAAAATCTATTCAGATGTATTTGCCTCTGGAGGCATAAGGGCGTATGATTCACTATGTGAGAGACTCCGCTCAAACTAAAAATAGCAGATGGAGCAGAGGGAGAACATTGTATGCATTACACACAAATAAGCACGGAAAGGGGGTAGCCTTACTAGCTTATCTCATTATCTGATTTCTCTCCTGATTTGTAGCAATGCAAATGAGAACAGAGTACAATTTTAGCCTAGAGTAGCTTCAGCATCTTCCCTATTGCCTAATGTAATCTAGTCAGTACAGTGAATGAAAGATAAATGTCAACATTTAAATTGATATGTTCATACTGTTCTTTTTTGCACTCTGAGGGTTGCTAGTGAAAATAGTCCTAGAAAACCTTACTTCTGGTCCCATGATGTTTAACACTATTCATTGGAAAGTTAAATTTCCAAGGGGAATGTATTGTTTGGTATTAGTTTTCTGTTCTCCTGCCAAAAGTGTGCTCGAAACAGTCTTGTCTGTTCATCTCACTTTTCAGTTCTCTTAGTCCCCTGCTCATGTATCCTCCTCTTCTGGTCTCATTTTCCATCTTTCCTCCTATCTCTTCAACATCCATAGACTGTTAGCTCTGTCACTTCTCCCCATGGCTCTGTGGCAGCTCTGCACAAGGAGTGTACCTCTGTCTTTCTATTGGAGGCATGCAAACCTTTGAGCTACAGTACTGCCAACTGTCTTCTTGTTTGGCAGAGTATGTGTTGCCTCTGAATTTGTTTTCTTGATGTGCATTGACATAGCCTTGTAAGTGAAGCATCTGAGGTAGTGGCTGATGCCACCTGTGGTTAACACTCCATAGTTAACACTTTCCAAAATCTTTTTAGAGTCTTCAGATGGGATGAGAGCTTCAGAGATGGCCAGGATGGAGATACAGTCCTGCTGAAATTGAGCACACCGTTATACCAAGGGTCTCTTGAGGTCTTGAGCAAATACATGCCATAGGAAGAGTTTATAGGACTGTGTCCCCTGTATCTCAGTCAAAGTGCCACACTTGGGTTAAATTTGGACATACGGGAACACTCAGGAGTATGACCTTCCTTTCGCTGTTGTGACATGGTTCTTCAGGGCTGCAGGAGGCTGTAGTGGAGCCTACTTCCTTGAGGTCATGTGGGGTATTTTTCTGGTGAAAAGGTTCACATGGGGTCATGGAGGGATGAAATCATATTTGAAATGAAAAATGAGTTTGAAATACCAGAGAATCCCAGAATGTTTTGGGTTGGAAGGGACCTTTAAAAGTCATTTAGTTCAGCCAAACCAGATCTTTAACCAGATCAGGTTGCTCAGAGCCCCATCCAGACTAACCTTGAATGTCTTCAGGGATGAGGCCTCTACTACCAATTTGGACAACCTGTTCTAGTGTTTCACCCACCCTCAGGTTAAAAAAACCAAACTTCTTTATTTCTATTCTAAATCTACCTTCTGTTAGTCCTCATTGCAACAGCCATTGCTAAAAAGTCTGTCTCCATCTTTCTTATAGTAAGTATATGTAGCCCCCTTTAAGTACTGAAAGGCTGCAGTAAGGTCTCCCTGGATCCTTGTCTTCTCCAGGCTGAACAACCCCAACTTTCTCAGCCTGTCTTCATAGGTGAGGTGTTCCAGCCCTTTGATCATCTTCATGGCCCTTCTCTGACCCACTCCAACAGCTCCGTGTCCTTCTTGTGTTGAGGGCTCCAAAGCTGGACACAGTACTTAGTGCTGTACTCTGTCTTGCTTGCAAGGAGGGATTGTACATACCAAGTGGTTTGAATGACTTCCCAAGTGAGAAAAGCTTGAGGTTAGCCTAGTGAAAGGATTTATTTATAATTACAGAAACAATATCAGCAAGTAATTGAGGATCTTTCCTAAGCACATAAGTCATGTACAATACCTTTCCAGTGCTTCATCTCCCATCCTGTGTGCTCGCTCAGCTACCAGTTACGTTTTCCTATCACTTTCTACTGTGCCTGGGCCATCCTCTTCCCCTCCTAATGGATTTTTCCTACTAAATAAGCTTGTGTCTGTTAACAGTGGAGAAATATCTGGTGTCAGATGATTAACTGAGAAGTTAGAGGGGTCCTCTTGTTTATAGGGATAGTGTAACTCCCTGAATTCCACTGGGGTTGTTGCCATTGTTTCTGTGTGTGAGAAGGGAATCAGAAGACAACTGCACTCCAGTGAAAGGAAGCCTTGATGAAAACAAAGGAAAATGTAATTCCTGCATTTCCCAAGAGGTGCTGTTAATCTGTGTTTGTTCCCTGCATCTCAGCTACTGTCAATTATTAGACTTTTCTGACAGCTGTAAGAGCCCATTTCTGGTTTTCCCTCTTTCCTGTTGTAAGCTTTGTATTTTAATAATTCAGGGACCAGCCAGGGTTCTCTTTGGTCAGCACATGACCGACTACAAGCACGCATTAGTACTGAGAATGTGGAAATACAGACCCCAAGTTTGAGCCTGTTTCGTGCCTAATTGTAAAAAATTCTGCTCTCAGTGGAGGAGAAAAGCAACATCATGTTTGGAGCAGACACTGCATGCACTGCAGGATCTTGGAAGACGCTAGAAGAAAATAGACCTGTAGCAGATGAACCACTTTGTCTCAAAACACAGGGTGCAGGAGGTCTTTAGGGTTTTTTTTAAAAAGCTTTTGTAGTTTGCAGTAGCTATGGAGAAAGGCAGTTTCTGTGCTGTTAATCACTCTGCTTCCAGTGCTCGTCATCCCAACTCCCATGGCAACCACAGATGTTTTGGCATCTTTTTCCCTGGCAAGCGCTGTTAAATACTTACGGGTGGTACCAGGCTTCTTGGGTTAGGTATGGCTTTAGTCCTTGGCACAAGTTTTAGCTAATAAGTCCATTCCAGTAGAACCTACTTTTGAATCCCCTTATTTTCATCTCTGAACTATGATTTGCAGTTGCTACCTTCTTTTAATGGAACTAGTTGTTCTGAGCAACTCCTAAGCAGAATGAAGGGATAGTAGCCTTACCTAGCTTTCAGATCATGGCTTAAAATCAGAACTGAGGTGTTGTATCTCTTTAGACCATGATGTCATCATCTCACCTAGGTCGTCTTTTGACCGTTGCTGTGGAATGGAGAGTGCGTTTCCTTTCACCCTGCTGGGTGTGGTTTTAATCAGGTGCTGTCACTGTGCACATCCAATTCAGGCAGTCCTTGCTATTGTGGCAGTCACACCGATCAAATCTAGTTATGCTCAGACATCTACCTGTGTGGGGAAAAAAAGTCTTGAAGAGAGTCTTGTAATGAGTTGACAGAATGATGAAAGGGAGCTACAAACAGACAACTGGGACAGTATAGGGAAAACAAACATTTAATTATTATCAATGAAGGGAAGGAAGACTAATTTAAAAAAAAAAGACAGCTGTGCAATCTGGAAATATAAGCGTCTTTATTATATCTGTACCTGTGAAGGATCTTTACAGGTTCATGTAGAGAAGACTTTAAAATGCCAGGAAGCATCTTTATGTCTTAATAGATAAAAGTGCATCTTTTCCTGTGTCAGTTCTGTGTGCAGAGAACATCTCATGATGTTACGTAGATGTTAACAAGGACTAGGGCCACGCAGAATTGCTCTGCAAGATTCTGTCTTTGAGGAGGAATTGAACTATAACAAGGGCAAGTGTGGAGTCTTGCATCCGGGCAAGAACAACCCCAGGTACCAGTACAGCTTGGGGACTGACCTGTTGGAGAGCACTGTAGGAGAAAGGGACCTGGGGGGTCCTGGTGGGCAACAGGATGACCACGAGCCAGCAATGTGCCCTTGTGGCTAAGAAGGCTAACAGCATTCTGAGGTGGATCAGAAGCGGGGTGGTTACTCTGCCCTAGTGAGACCACATCTGGAATATTGTGTCCAGTTCTGGGCCCCTCAGTTCAAGAAGGACACAGACCTGCTGCAGAGAGTTCAGCACAGAGCCACAAAGATGATGAAGGGAGTAGAACACCTCCCTTATGAGAAAAGGCTGAGGGAACTCTTTAGCTTGGAGAAAAGGAGACTGAGGAGTGACCTCATTAATCACAGAATCACAGAACATTAGGGATTGGAAGGGACCTTGAAAGATCATCTAATCCAATCCCCCTGCCAGAACAGGACCACCTAGACCAAGTCACACAGGAACATATCCAGGTGGGTTTTAAACGTCTCCAGAGAAGGAGACTCCACAA
>JAOXOE010029486.1:0-14394 GCA_028565055.1 Phoeniculus purpureus
AACTTGCTGACAGTGCATGCCAATCCCTCATCCAAGTCATCAATGAATAGATTGAACAGGACTGGTCCAAGTACCGAAAATACTAGGTAAGAGATGCAGGTATGTGGCTTGAAAACAGAAACATAGCACTGTTTAAGAAATCTTCCCTTTGTTGTCACCTTAAGATACCCAAACTGTATCTTAAGATGTCAGAGTCACACCTGAAAAATTGTAGGTGCCACTCAAGACAGACACCAGTCAAAAGCACACAGACATTTATCTCACGTTGTTTGAAAACTGCAAACTAAATGGCTTGGTTTCAACACTAGTTGAATTTTAACACCAGCTATCTAACTTTGGTTCCCACCCTTTAAGCAATTTGTAATGCAAGCTCAAAGCTTTCTCCTTTTTTATTCTTTCCTTTTTTCTTGATTTTTGTGGGGTTTTTTTAATTAAGTCTGGATGCCAGGAAGCTGCTTTAGCAAATGCTTACCTCATGCACAAGAAAAACAAACTATGGCATGTATAACACACAGGCTCCTGCTTTTCATGATCAGGAAAGGCAACACTGGAAAATGCACTTGTAGGTTTCACCATCAGACTGATCGCCTGAAAACCCTTCAGTGTAGTCTCCCAGTCCAACCCTGACTCCAGAAGCAGGACAGTCTGGAAGTTCTAGGGCTGGAGCTGGAACAACACAGTGAGGCACACCTTGCATGAAACATCACCCCAAGCACTAGGAAACCTCTGCTCTCCTCCTTTCCCAGTGCTGCCCTCTCTGAGGGAGCTTCTCTGACTTTCCAGGGAAGGAGGCACAGCTCCTGCAGAGAAGCAGAGCCCCAGTCTGAGAAGATGTGTATCTTCTCCCTCTCACTGGACATGCAACCACAACATACGCTTGCTAACTCGTGAAAAAAGCTTTGCTTTGCTGCCTAGATGACCTTCTCACACAGTATTTTTGCACAAGTAATTTTTCATGGGTTTTTTTTCTGAAGGCTAGTGAATTTATAGCAGTGATACACTCACCTGCCATAAAAAGGCAGAACAAACCTTTGCAATAGTGCTTGTATTGCACGGGAGGCTGTGTATCCTAAAAGGAAAAGTCAGAATTTACTGAGGAATAACAGGATCAGGAACATGGAAAGAGTCTCTTGGACCTGCCAGAGAAAAATCAGCCTGCAAATTATTTCAGTGATGGAAGGATTTCTTGCATGGAGGTTTTGTTTGGAGCAAGCAAGCAGCAACTCTTCCAGAAAAAAAAAGTCATAGAGGTCAGCAAAGTTGGAAGTGTAACTGAATTGTCTACTAGGGGCATCATTCAGCTTTTCCAGGAAGTTCTAGAAACTTCTGTATCTTACAAAATCCCTTCTGCCTTTAAATACCTACGTGATCATCTAAAATATCTGCAAAAGCATTTTGATAATCTATTTAATGTGCACACCAGTCCGATTCAGGCAATCTCTTGTACTGAATCCCCCATTCACTGACACTAAATGTGTGCTTGCTTATTGACTTAGCATCAGTTTAAGATCAACAAAACAGCAGCAGCACTTCTTTAATTCAGAAGACTTTTGCTTGGAAGTTTCAAACATCAGTTCCTCAAACTTAACTGCTGCTTAGGAGGCCGGGTAAAATCCAGTGCTGTGCCTGATTAGAAGGTGTACCATTTCAGAACAGCAATCCTGAAGCAGCTGGGAGCCACACAGATATGCCTAACAAGCCAATCCCATGCACATTCCCATTCTGCTGACTTGCAGCCACACTTCAGTCAGGGTTTCTTTACTCTGAAAATGTACTGGTTGAGGTGGTGCAAAGTTTTTATGCAGAGAAAAGTGCACACCAAGAAGAAGAAAACACTTGGTGAATATAATCCTGAGAACACTGACATTATTTCCATCTCAATACTCATCGCTTCAAACCCAGCATTTCTTTAAGGAACTTTAGGTAGACCCCAAAATACTGTTTCATGAACTATGCTGACCTAACTCACCTTCTTTTAATCAGCACAATCTTCAATTTTTGTGCAATTACTGTTAAAGAGAAAAACCTCTAAGAGCCAACACGCTGAAAGTACCATGACTAGATTAATAAGCAAGTACAAAAGAAAACCATGCAAATACTGCAAGGATGAGTTTATCAAATCTAGAAATATAACCTGCCAAGCAAAATACAATTGGTGAAACCTACTGATGGTGTAAATCGCCAGAGAACTTAAATCAACAAAGACATTTTTAGAAGGACAGTCACTGGAGCTTCAGTGTCTACTATATGATCTCACTGAGGAAAATTTGCATTTGCAAGGGAACAGATTACTTCCTTTCTGAGCATCTTCTAGCAACCAGCCATCTCTAACAAGTGAGAATAAAGGCATTTTGACTGAAGTGATCTACCAGTAAAAGTGAAAAAATGTGGTAATTGAGGTCACATTTGTGATCTCTCAGTTCTGGAAACCAGGGGATGGCTTTTTGCTCTTCGCTCCAGAAAGAGCTGCACATCGGCATCAGAAACCAGTAAGAGAAACATGGATGGAAGTTTTATTTCTTTCACTGAAGGTTTGTGATGCAGACATAGGAATGGAGGGTGCCCATCTCGCTTTCCACTAGGCAACCTGTGTCACCCTCAGAACACTCATTTCTTCTGAATCTATTTACCGTAGCGTGGACAGATCCTTAAGAGAGGGACTGGGTATCAGTTCCCTGTGAGCTAACGTAAAACACCAGCCACCACCAGGAGAGACTCCTGGAACTCACCTGCTACGTTCGCCTTTCCTGGCTCTGCAGTCTGTCACAGCTGCACGGAGCAAATGTGAGTTTGCTCAAAACTCTCTTACAAAAATTACTGCAGTATGCCTGCTAGGCAGGAAGACCTCACTGTCAAGTCTCCTTCAGGCTGGCAGTACTGTAAAAGTCACACTAGCTTTCCTTAAGCTATAGTGTTAACCTAGCTAAGCTCAGTTGCTAGAAGCCAGGGTTATAATCCTTTAAAAGCCAAGCACATACACAGTAAGGTCTGCACTGATATTAAAAATATTTAATCATATTCAAGCTCCATATTCAGGAAGCTCTTTAAATCCAAATTTCCTTCTCACTCCTAAGGATAATTAAAGAAAAACCCCGAACTTTTGCATGAACTGTTAACTGTAGAATCATGATAAAGTCACAAAACTATCTACAACCCTAGAATAAAAGCACAGTGCAGAGGAGCACAGGCACAGGAAAATACCAGAGGCATCAGCCTACAACTAAAAATCAGTGTGAAAGAATGAGTTAGGTAAACACATGTACAATGTGGACCAGGCTCAGTGAAGAAAGTGGAAGTAAGCCAACTTGAACAACATCTCCAAGTGGATTTATGAGAAGGCAGTAAAGGACCCCCACCATTAGCATGTAGTGCATCCTGGCACCAGTGTGCTCACGACTCACTATAACCTCACCTACCTGGCCTTCCAGCAGCCTGCAAGCCCCCAAGATGCTGGAAGGGTTAGTGTAACACCAGAGATCAGAACAAGTACTAGCAATTCCAAGTCTTAAACTGTATTACTAACCATAACCATGGAGCTGGACCAATGTAACAGCTGTAGTTTGATTAGAAAGATAAAACTTTATGTAGGCTAAAAATAAACTCCCAGGTCCACATATCACTCCCTACTCCCTCTGTCTCTGTAACTGGAGCAAAACAGCCGTAGCCCAGGACGAGCACCAGAGCCCTGCACTGATCAGTGCTAGAGCAAGACAGAAAACACAATACTTCCAGCTGCAGCTATTGAGTTACAAGGTTAAAGCAATTTGTAAAATTGTTTTGGTTAATCAAGCCAAGAACTCAGCATCTTCTACTAGCTGCAAGCTGCTTCATTAGGTATCAAGGTCTGCACACAGCAAGCAGTGGACATCCAAGCCCTTGCCAGGTTCTATAGACCAGTCTGTTGTGAATCCAGGCTGTAAACAAGGTAACTTCACAGTGTGAAAAGAGAACAGCATCAGTCTGCAAAGGGCCTCTGCAAGGCTTGCTCCCAATTTTTTCTGATTCAATTCATGGCTGGAGCTGGAGGTACTGCATTTGCAAGGAATTAAAATTGAGTATCTTTAGTTATGCATTCATACTTGAGATAGGTACTGCTACTGCCCTAGAAATTACACAGGCTCTTACCTGGGTAAGATTTACATATAAGGCATTCTGTTCATGCAAGTAATCCTGCAGGACTGGGATCTCACTGAGCCTTTCTTCAGAAACCGAGCCTACATGAACAGCACGTAGATAATGCCTCCACTTCCGATAGCACATCATTCATTGCTCTACCCCTAATTCAGTTCCAGTGTTGCTAAGAGGATTTTCAATACATTGAAGTACAATAATAAAATAACATACATAGTTTGCATTGGAACAGCATATTGTCTAGTCCAAAAACACAGCAGGAGATCCTCTCCTTGTATTAGGAGAGGATCTAACTCTCCTACTATAACTTAACACTATCAGACGATGATGTTACCCAGTGAAGCCTATGAAATTCTGTTAAAATCTCCTCATAAACTATATTGTATGTGAGAGAGAAATCAATTCTTGCAAGAAAGTCTGTGGCAAACCAAGTACACGTATGAATTTCAGTAACTATAAAACAAAGGCTCTTGCTACGTGACAAAGACACACAGAAAACGTTTCTTCTGTTTTTATTTAAGCAGCCTTTTTCTAGAGAATTTCCAACTCGTTTTTTGCTAGTGTTGTACCATAAACAGTGATAACACGAACTCAGGCTATGTAAATCAGCATTCTACTACACACTACAGCATTAGAGAACTGCCTGTGTGTGTGCGACGAGGTACTGCAGCAAGTGGCTTAGCAGGGAACAGTACTCTGCACTGCCAAGCCTCCTCATGTCTATATTACTTCAATGATCAAACATTAGAAAAGCATCTAAATAAATAAGCTCCTGTAAAAAACTAGGGATATTTCGAAGGCAACCAATACTTTGAAAGAATTGTTGAGCCTTGTTCCACACTCAACAGCAAGAACTGCCCTCTGTGCCCATTCATTGCTAAGCAGTTTTTCTCAAGCCCTGACTTCACTGACATTTGTGCATCTTTAAACTGCCCGTTCACTGAAGGACAAAGCTAGATCATTATTTACTGGATTTCCATGAGCACATCTGCACAGCACATCGATTTTGCCTGTATGTTAACTTTAAGCAGTAGATGAAGCAGATTTAGGAGAGTCTTCCAGTTCCAGATGTACCTGGGTTTGGTCCCCACCTCAAATGACTCAGCCTGGTGTGAATGAATGGAATTCATTCATATAAGCAGTAACAGCCAGACAAGTGGGAACACCTGTCTGCTTATTGTAAGGGTACATCGATAAAGAATTAAGTGGCATTTCAGTGAGGCTGAAGTTCAGCGTGGTATTTCCCGTACTCATTATACAGGATTTCTTTCCCACTGATCAGAGCAATTGCTTGCTGAGTTAAGATTAGATATCAGAAAAATGCTTTCCTATCTCAGACAGAACATGTTAGAAAGTGGAACAAACCCAAATGTTTACTGATTCGCTCATTCTCATGTACCACCATATTTGCTCAGAAAGAAAATCTGACAGTTTGAAAAAATGGCTGCAGTAGAAGCATTTGCCAAAACTAAAAGCATCACATCAAAAAGGTTTGCTGGAATAGACCGAGCTCAAGCAATTTATCAAGGGCCTCCCAGCTTAAACTTGTCAAAGACCTGTAAAATATTTCTGTTAGCAAAAGAAAGAAACCATCTTTTACCTTTTAGAGTAGTGTTAAGCAAAGTGTATTGAACCCACTGGGACACAGTGATGATAAAAACCCTGTTCACCTCTGGATACAGAGACCTTTAATCTGTCACTGTAGAATTTGATAAGACCAGCCCAAGATCTGCCAGAAGGCTACAGGTTTAATTATCAGTGGAATCAACAGTACGAATGATTGCAGAAAATTGGGAGTTCTACACCATTTAAGCTTTCTGATTGCTGCTTCTGGGCTTCAGAGGCAGCTTGCATTACCTTCTAAACTCTAATTCATCTGGTCTAGAAAGAGTAATTGATTTCTGCTCCAGAGAATGTAAAAATATCACCACTTCAAAGTACATTCCACAGTCCTGGATTTACCAGGATGAGCAAGGAGCTGCATCTGCCCTCACTTCTATCATGCGGAACCCCAATTAAACGAAGGAAGTGATTCTTCACTATGGGACTTTCGGCTAGTCAGTGCATGCCCAAGAACTAAAACAAAAAGTCAGATTTAGCTCTGCTTATAACATGAAAAAATGCATTGTACCTGCTCCCTGGTAACAACAAACTATTTTTAGTCATGGCTGGTATGTAAATGGCGTAGGATTGACTGAAACGCTCTGCCATGCAGCCATATGATAAATAATTTGCTTAAACTGGAAGAGGGAAAGAAAAAATCACTAATAAGTCCGCAGCGCTCAAAATACTGACTTGTTTCTGTGACAAAATCAGTTGGGATATTCAAATACCGCTACCACAAGTATGAAGCCTCAGGAGTAAATGTACCGGTGTTTAAATAGCACATAAAAAAGTAGCAAAAATAATTAGCAAAAAAAGAAGGAATTTGAATAATTTGGGTATTAGTCTTCATTCATTGTGCATGGCATTGAATGGGACCTCTAAAAGCACGTTACATTAAAGGCACTTCATTTTCACTTGTGAAGTACTGGGACATTTATCATCTTTATTAAGAAGTACCTGTAAAAAATGAGACGGGAAAAATGTGTACTTCTAGCTCTGCTAGCTAGTAAATAGCTTTTATATCTGAACTGTGTTTCCACATTGCTTAACTATGCAACTGTGCACAGTAAATAGAAAATACCTGGCAAAGTTTGCTTCGCTTTACTTTAAATGTCTGTAGGGCAACATAAATTGCTGCACAGGCAGATGACTGAAGAAGCCTTACGTGCATGCATCCTGCAACCTCATCTGTCTGTGCTGCCTCAGTCAGAAGTCCAGCTCCTTCTCCAGCCCTGAAGGATAATCAGAGTAATCTTCTTTGCTGGGGGCATTTGCCATTATTTGGAAAATTAAAACCCTTTATCAAGGTTTGAATTAGGAATTGCACGGTAGTTTCAAAAATTGCCAGAGAAAACACCGGTGAGAAAATAATGCAATGGCCTCAGCCTCATTTCCTTAGGAAGAGGCTAAGTAATATACAGTATTATTGTTTTAATTAAAAGTTTGTCTAGAAAAACAGACTAATTCAATCCTTAGACTGTCGTGGGCTTTCTCTGCCATGCTTCTAATGCAAACCTCGCATTTTTATGTAGCCAGGGTAAAACAGCTTCTCTCGGGTCACTAAGGCAAATCTGCCATGCCTGTTTCACTTTTCTGATGTGAATCAATTAGTGAAAATGTTATTTCTATGTAAAAAATAGGCCACTAAGAACTGAACTAAATTATCAATTCCTGACACATGAACTACAGTCTCTAAATGTCAGATACTCATCCTGGAAGATACTGATCGCTTAGTTTGGATTCAATCTCAATTAAAACCATTTCTGTCCCATTACATGCTCCCTGCTCAAACTGTCCTTCCACAGAAGCTATTTTTGATGTTAAAATTAAACACAAACCAATGCATGTTTCCTTTCAGTCTAAAATGTCACAACTAATAAACACATCCTTTCTTTCCTAACTGCCCAGTTTCTGAAATAGCAGCTCATATTCCACATTGAATCCTTTAATGATTTTATCTTGGTGTTCAATGAACCAGAGCCGCCTCTGTGAAACCAGCACGAATCGTCACACATGGTTTGGCAGAAGCGATGTTCCAGACTCAGAAAATGCTAACACTGTTTACCACTGCAGCCCTAACCGCCTGTCTCCTCAATTTTCTATTAAGCCTCCCTCCTGGGCTTAAAAACTGGACGGTGTAAGAAACTCACACGTATACTAGACATGCAGCCAGATCAGACTTACAGACCTCTCCGACTTCTTGTGTCTCACTTAACATTATCAGCTTCGTAACAGCAATCTGAGATCCAGAATAATTCACTCCTGAAGAGACTGACTGCTTGCCCCAGGATAAACCAGGTAGCATTATATGCATTCAGACCTGCCTACTGCAAAGGAAGGCAAAGTTTCAGCGGGTATAGGTAGAAATCAAAAGTCCATGGTGCATGGAAGGCACCTTTTCTTTTCCTGCAGAGCCACTGTTAAAATGTCCCCAAACTAGATGACAGTGAACAGGATTACAAATATTAACTACCCACCCATCAATGTGAAAGGCTGTAACTGTGCTGAAGCTCTGATCATCGGTTTTGCATTTTATATGACTCACAATTAATGGATTTCTCCATTGGAAAAAATAAATAATGGACTGAATTTTAGGATTTTGGATTACCTCAATGACAGGGGAGGAAAGCAACATAATCTCTCAGGGATATAAACAGAGCAGCTGTGTCAATGGCAAACACGGTTCAAAGAGTTGAAAGCCCCTCTCGCGCTTGTGAATGGCCTCACACTGCACAGCTACTGCTTCGTCTGCCAGTGGCTCCTCCTGTCCAGATGAGGACTAGTACAACTGCGCTGCTGCAGCTGCCAGTGAGCCATAAAACTTGCACCTAGCATAGCTTCGGTGATTTCAAAACACAGGGCTCAGTCCCTCCTGACTTCAGTTAGATGAAACTAAGACAGGCAAATGCTAAGAAGAAATGAAGGCTGATCGCAGCAGAGTAGGTTGGTTGTGTGCGTACGACACATAAAGCGCCTGGTACTCTGATAATCATAAATGGCGATTTTCTCGTCTGAGAACCACGAAACAGTAAGAAAATTCATACAGAGCACGTGAGAGAATAGCTGGTTTCTAGCTCTCTCTCAGTCCTCACAAAGAATGAAGATATATTATGAGTGCTTTCAGAAGCAAGCATGAATTTTACCAATTAACCAAAATTAATTACCAACAAGTACTACTTTGTTGTAACCAAGGATGCTGTCCCTGCAGTGAGGGAAGAAAGCCAATTTAAACCCCAGAGAACTCTCTGACCACCTACCAGGTTAGGAAAACAGTATTTACTTCTGCTTTGCTATCCATTCTTTCCCCTATTCAAGCACCTTTATATGGCTCTAAAAAGTCTGGGAAAAAAACAGGAATTAGAAACAAATGTTATTTAATGATGTGCTGATACTTATAAGTTACTCTCTTCCTTGTCTATTTATTTATAGAAAGCCTGTGTGAATAAAGAATTCACTTCTTCCATCTGCGCCCTGGTAAGTGCTTGCAAAATAACAGCCAAATTCTGCTCCGACTGACATCACTCTTAAAATCTCAGTGATCAAACTGAAACCAGCATCTGTAGAAACTGCACTTTCCGTCTTTGATCTCAACAGCAGCCACTTCCTCCTAGGTTTCCCCTTATTTTATGGACTCAAAACATTTCTCAGTATCAAAAAAGTCGTAGAAAAACAGAAGCACACTACATAGGAAACCTTTTCCTTGCCACCAGAGTCCCTTGAAAGTAGGAGTTGGTATCTGATCCGCATTGCAAGGCCAATGGATGATGTGATGTGCAACACCTAGATCTGCTCCTGTCCTCAGGAGAACATGTGCAGCAGCAATACAGCTGCATATTAAGGCTATGGAACAAAATTAAAGGTTCGTGCCACCAAAAGACAACGTATCTCTTTTTATATCACTAGCAGACTCCGGTCTCAAACGGCCTCAATCGTGCCTGGTAGACTTTCACGCCTATTGTAAGCTGTGGCCTGGCCCCAGTGTATGGCTGTCCTGCCCAATGTCATGGGCTAAAAGCCAAAAAGAGCCTTAGAACAGAAAATTATACATGGCTTGTGCTCTAGAGACTGATGGACTTTGAAACGTGCTTGTATTTCTGAACAGTTAAGAGAGCTGATCCAAGTGTTACTAAACATAACTCTTGCAAAAGTCTCTTTGCACAGCTGATAGGTTGGAAGAAATTTTAGAATCACAGTCACTCAGGTTGGAAAAGACCCTTGAGAACATAAAATGCAACCAATAGCCGTACTCTACCAAGTACACCACTAAACCATACAACTAAGCACCACACCTAAACGATCTTTAAATGTGTCCAGGGACAGTGACTCAACCAACTGTCCCCATGTCCAACTACTCTTTCAGTAAAAAATGTCCAGCCTGATGTCCAGCCTAAACCTCCCCTGGTGCAACCTGAGGCTGTTACAGCCAGGACATCATTTTTACAGCAAATGAGAACCGCTTTCTCCACTCTATTTCAGATACTTCATTATTAGCCTAGAACTTCATTTCTTACAATTTTTGTTAACATGGTTTTTTTGGGTTTTTTTAACGTGCTTTATTTCTCCAAAATAAATCAGGTGATGAAAAAACGAAACAGCACGTATTTCCTCTGCTTTATTTCATTGCCCTCAACAAGTCAGCAACTGCCCACGAGTTACAATAAACACCAAACACGCTGCAAAAATTTGATTTTTTCACTGCCATGAGTTTTGAGATGAAACCACTTTTTTAAGTTGATGAAACAACTTTTAAAACTTCATGAAGGGAATTCATCTTGTGTGCTACTCATTCACAGTATCAACCACTCCACCGACTACCCTACGGAAATAATTCACTGTAAAAAAACTTTAACCGTCTGCAGTGGGGGCAATAAACCTTGAATACATATGATGAGGATTTTATTTGGATGAGAATTTCTAGAAGAGCAAAATGGTTTACAAAACATTAAAGAAGTACCTGCTACAGGACTGACACAGCAAAATCTGTATGGACAGTCAATGTGCCATTGCTTACTTATTGCTAGGGTTGCTGTATAAGAATCCTTCTTCTGTCCTGCTCTACTTACTGCAATGTACTCTTGATGGAAGGATAAGAAAGCTGGAGTGTACTCTTTGAAGGTTGATATTTAAGGGTTTATATTTCAACTTACAGAGACAGCTGCTCAACAACCCGGAAAGGTTGGTTTCCATCTGCCTGAGTGGTCCCAAATACTTCCTCTTTCCTTTTTTATGGTTTTAAGTAAGGAAACCTCAACAATTAAACTTGACAAGCCATGCTGTTCTCAAACCTAGTTTCTCCTGTCCTTTCTTTCTTTCTTAAAACTTGGAAAATTAGGGTGGGAAGAAATAACTCTACTCCTATGACTATCCTGGCCAGAAACTCATTTCACTAGACCACAGACTTCCCTGGTAAGCCATCTACGATTCTGAAATTCACATAGTTATATAACCCCCAAGAAAGCCATGCTCAGAAGAAAGGAAAGAGGAGAAAAAACATGCCACAATTCAAATCGACACGGTGACAGATCCACTGCTAAAAGTAGGGCATATTCAAACTGAGAATGCTTTTAATAGCTTTTTTTTTAACAGTTAAGGCTAGTCACATAAGTAAGAGTCCAGGACAGCTATCACTATTTCACAAATTCTTATTCTTCTAAGGTTAAAATCCTGTTGTGCTTCTGCATCCCTGAGATGGAAATCCTAAACATCTGATCTTCTGCAAAACAAACAACATTATTATTATTGCTTTGATTCCAAAAGAAGTTTCATCTTTCAAAACCAAATTTATTTCAGAATTATTCAAATTTATTTTCAGATTAGGAAATGAAATAAGCAGCTTATTACCTAGATAGGAAGAGATCTTGAGATATTTTAGCTCTGTTTTATGCTTTAAAGGAGCTCAAGAAGCAGACAAAGTCTGGTACTCCAGGCAGTCCCAAAGCCTAGAACTGTAGAACAACTGCAAAAGCGCAGCTGCTTTACACGTTTCTACTCAACACTTTGCATAGTCCTAGGAAAAGGAAAGTCAGAAGGAATTCAGGAAATTAGCCCTTGTCAAGTACATACTGATTTCCTAAAAAGTCAAGGTGTTCATCCCACCGGCAAATCACCACGTGCTTTGTCTGAACTGTACAGGGACATCTAAGTGGTTCTGCCAGAGTGAGCCTTAGGAAGGTCAGTGGTTGCTCAAAGTTAAGTGGCCCTGGTAAGCCACAGTTACCTTTGTTAGTCACATTCCAGCCTGCTCATCCACCTAGAAACAGTGAGAGGCCTCTAGTACATGGATATTCCATCCTCTCCTCCTGCAGAAGACAGTTAGTTGCCTACAACACCACACTATCTACCCTGAAATACTGCTAGTGTGTAAACTGACCCCTAAGCACAACAAAGCTAGCCACTGCTGCTGTTGGTGAAACCATCACCTTCCTCTTTGGCTTTCCACCCCAAAACTCATTCTGCCCCAAACTGGAATTTTCTGTGCTCATCATGACTGGTCTAGAATTGATGAAGAAAAATACCTGAAGTCTTTTCTAAAGTCATCTTACCCTGAACAAATTTTCTTCCTTTTCTTAAACACTGCTCATAACAGTCACTCTTGAAAATCTCCCTGAAGAGACTGCAGCTGTAGATGGGAGCTGAAATGTACTGCATTCTTGACAGATCTAGCTAAACATCTGAAAGCATCTGTAAACACTAAGGAATAATATAAGGCTTTATGTTTTATTGGATGTTCTACCTGCAGAGTGTTTAACTAGCTTAGTCGCTAATTTGAATCTTGAAAAATACCACACAAAGTCTCCTGTGATTTACAGAAATATATTCTTATACCTTTTAATCGCAAATCTCTTGGCCATCCGTAATAGCATTTTGAATCCTCCCTAACTTTAAACATATACAAAAATATTTCAGCTCAAAGAATTTTAATTTGGAATTTTAGAAATCAAATTAACTAACAAAAAGAAAATATACTTTTCCTCGGTGAAAGAGAATCAGAAGACAAGGCAGATGAGACTTGGTTATTATTGTTTTCCATCCTGAAAATCATATTGGGAAAACCCCCCTGTTCAGTGATTTTTCTTTTCTTATTATTGTTTGGTTTGCTCCAATGCAAACTTCTAAATGAAGGACAGGAACTATCAGCTATTTTGCTCAGTTAATAAACATGTGACTTTCCCTGAATATCTTCTGGAGAAGCTAAGAGAAGCTGTTTCATTCCTCAGTAAAAGACAAGACAATGCCAACACTACATCAATAACAATTACAATTAATGGTAACTTGTACTTACTCTACTCCTTGCTTTCATATCATTTTGTGGTATGTCTGGATATATGTTTTGCTTGTGTTTATGCAGGCCTTTGAAATAAACTGATTTATGCAGCATCACTGAATGCCAAGCGGAGGAAGCTCACCAGTACCATTCAACAGCATTTTTATTACAGGAGAAGTAATGTCTCCTGTCACCTTGTAACGTCTCTTCATACAAAGTTAAAAACAGATGCTTACTTGTCACTACAGACTGAGAATGTAATTTGCCCCTAGTATTCCCCATAAGAATAATTACATCTTCTTTGACTGCTCCATCAGTTTGCAGATTGCTAAAGAAAAGATGCCTGTGTTAGATCACACACTGCCTTGCAAGAAAAACCCCCCACAATGAACGCGTGAGCGCTAGGAATTAAGAGTAGTGAGAATACAGACAGCACAGCACAACATTCATTGGTAAAAGGAACTGTCAGTTTCCTAAATAAGAATGCACTTCCCATGTCTGAGTGTTATCAAACAAGGTGAAACCTGTATGTGCCTTTGTGATGTAAAGAAAAACTGCTGAAGCTTCTTGCCCAACTGCTGCTCTTCCAAATGCTCCCCAGCTGAAATATTCCCAGGACTCTGGCACAAATCGCAGCACCCAGCCTGCAGCAGATGTTGACAGCACAGTATCTCCCCTCATGCAAAGTCTTTTATTTACACAGAAGCCCAATAACTCAGTAAGAACTTGAATGCACAATAAGGGAACTGGTTTGAATGAACTTACAACATGGCAAGAATGGCTTATAAAGAACCTGGGGCAGTTACCCCTTTTCTAAATCTTTTCTAGCACATAGGGAGGAAGAAGGGTCTGTTAAACCAGGAGGCACAGCTCTGCATGTAGAAGCGCAGCAGAAGCTGTCCAGAACACTGTTCACTGTACACAACAGCACAAGCATCTCCTCAGTGGGAAGGTTACGCTGACTTCTGCAGGGGCTGGCATGCAGCCAGCCCTACTAGCAGAGAAACACACGGCACCAGATCCCAAACCATACTAAATACAGACACAATGATGCTGAATCACACCTGATGGATTAAGGTCCTCCTTCTACCGCTCTCCTTTCACACCAAAGTGGGGCCAGAATCTTTGGTGTATGAACTACTTCTCGTTGCTCTCTCAAGCAGCAAATGCTACTCCAGTAACGCAGATTACTCCTGCAGTCATCTTCTGCTTCCACAACAACCAGCGTTTTGAACCAGGACATTTGATAACACTGCCCAAGCCAGTCCTGACAAAAAGGACATCATGCACACAGAATCATAGAATCATTAGGGATTAGAAGGGACCTCGAAAGATCATCTAGTCCAGTCCCCCTGCCACAGCAGGATCACCCAGACCAAGTCACACAGGAACAC
>JAOXOE010029487.1:0-14394 GCA_028565055.1 Phoeniculus purpureus
TGTTTAAGGCCAGGCTGGATGAGGCTCTGGCCAGCCTTATCTAGAGTGGGATGTCCCTGCCCATGGTAGGGGGATTGTGCTAGATGATCTTTTGAGGTCCCTTCCAATCCCTAATGAATCTGTGATTCTAAGAAACAACAAAAAAACCCTCAGATTTTTCTTTTCTTTTCCAGTTTTAATGTGTCGGTTGAATTGCATCAACTTTCAAGAATACTGTGAGGCAAACTATGTGGTTTGTTTGCTGTGATTATGATGGATCAAGATGAGAGTGTCCAGCAGATCAAGGGAAGCTCTTCTCCCTCTCTAGTCTGCCCCAGTGAGGCCACATCTAGAGTATTATGTCCAGTTCTGGCCTTCCTAGTTCAAGAGGCATAGTCACTTGAGTTCAACAAAGGGCCATGAGGATGGTTATAGGACTGGAGCACTTGCCTTATGAGAAGAGATCGAGAGACCTGGTACTTTTCAGTTGCAGGAGAAGGTTATGATGGGACTTAATCACTATCTATAAATACATGAGGGCTGGGTGTTGAGAAGGAAGAGACAATCTCTTCTCGCTTGTGCCCTGTGATAGCGGAAGGTGTGATGAGTGTAAGTTAGAGCACAGGAAGTTCTACCTTAATATGACAAAAACATTCTTTACTGGACCAGGCTGCCCAGGGAGATAGTGGAGTCTACTTCCTGGAGACTCTTGGAACCTGTCTTGGTGCATTGCTGTTTAACCAGTGTTAGGCTGCATGAACCTGCTCAAGTAGCAGGGCTGGATTTGATGACCCCTGGATGTCCCTTCCCACCCCTAATGATCTGTGTATTTAATGGAGGTTTTTCAAATAGCTGGATTGCTGGATCTTAGACAACTGACCTCATAATTCAGTATTGGAATGTTTCAATACATAAGCAGAAAATTTGTTGTTTTGTTGGTAAAACTTTCGATTCAATCCAGGCAAGTGAATACTCATAAAAGATACGTATGAAAATCATTCATTCCAATGGTTGAGAGAACAACTTACAGAAACCATTTCTATGCTCATTATTTCTCTAGTTCATAGTAAACATTTCATTTAATTGAAGTTTATTGCAACTTAAATGCTGCTTTCTTCACAGCTTTTACAAAGCTAATATAAAATGTTCTCTCCCGCAAAGAAAAGCAGCTTGTGCCACAAATCGCGTCTTCGGCTTTCTGTGGGAATCAACCCATTATCTGTGGAACAGTCCTCTCCATTTGTACATGTCAGAAAGCTGTGCATGCAAAATCAATCCTGGTTCCTACCATACTGCCACGAGCCCAATGTTGATTACATTACTTCAGAGCTGGGTGAGTCACAGAGCAGGATGATCACCGCAGGGTGGGAGAGCTGCAGCCCATGACCCTGGCTGGATGTCTGGTTCAGAGCTCTTGTGTCTGTGGTGACTGGTGTTGGCTGCTTCAGGTGTTGCTCTCTTCTGAAGAAAGTAGCAAACCTCAGTTCAGTAAAACACGCTTTGGTTGTCTTTCTGCATATGGTGTGACTTCAGCTGGGTGTCCCTGCTCGGTACAGCAGCAGACGGCACCGTGTGAGTCTGTTGTGTCCGGAGTTATGTTCACAAAAAAAGGGGAAAATATTATACCTGTTAAATGACCAAATAGGGGTTTTGTTTTGGAAGTTCATTCTTTAGTGTAAGGGTGGAGAAGCTCTAGAATCGATTGCCCGGTGAGGCTGTGGCTTCCCCCTCCCTGGAGGTGTTCAAGAACAGATTGGATGAGGTCTTGAGCAACCAAGTCTTGTTGAGAGGCATTGCTGCTGCAGGCAAAGAGGTTGAGTAGATGATCTCTAAGGTCTTTTCTAACCTGAGCCATTCAACCATAGAAACCATAGAAACATTCCATGGTTTGTAAAGAGATAACTGTCCACGGGCATTCATAGAGTCATAGAATCGTAATGGATTGGAAGGGACCTCAAGAGATCATCTAGTCCAATCCGCCTGCAACAGCAGGATCACTTAGACCAAGTCACGCAGGAACTCGTCCAGGCGGGTCTTGAACATCTCCAGTGAAGGAGACTCCACAACCACCCTGGGCAGCCTGTTCCAGTGCTCCGTCACCCTCACTGGGAAGAATTGGTTTCTTGATTTCTCTTTTAGTGACTTCTAAAAGGTCTAAGGATCTTTTATTTCACAACTTCATAAGATTGTATGTTAATTCTTGAAAACCGTGAGCTGCACAAAAGATCTTAAAGGATCTAATTATCAGAACTCACAAACTGAGCCACGCTACAAAAAATCCCTGGCTGTAGGGAAATTCAGCCACTGAATTAAGCAGGGAACAAATTTCAGCCACAGTATAAGGAAGTGTGGACACGTCAGGATACAATAATGTGAAGGATGAGCAAAGGCATAGACATGTTTGAAAAAGTGGAATCAAGCCTTCTCCTATGCTCTCCTTTAAATGGTAAACCAACTAATTGATGGTTAATCCTAAGGTGTTTTAATTGTGGGGCTGTTTAAGGTTGTTTCCCTTGTTCCCAGATTTCACCAAGGCAAGCGAGCTACGGAACATTCGCCGTCGTCAAATACGTATCGCAAAATATTTCTGTCCGTGCCGTAGACTCTCCACATCCTTATTATACAAAGATGGGGCTGTCTGGTGCATTTAACTTAAAACCCTTTTTCCATAACATGAATTTACAAGCCTTCTATTTACATCTTTTTTTGTCTCACCCTTCACGACTGCTTTGTTTTATAATTTTTCTGAGGAAGGTGGGTTTTTCTTAGAGGGCTATCTGCTGTCTTCAGTTAAACTAGAGCTTGCTTTAGATAAATAGGATTTACTTTTCCTTTCAACCTTAATTACTTTTCAGAATCATGATCAATTTCTCGCCTTGTTTGCTTGAGGGGAGTGACACTGTAGGAGACCCTTATGCATTTGCTTTGTAATAAGCCTTTATTCATGCACTTCAGGCTATAAAATCAGCATCTCCACACCAGTGTGTGGTGGCAGCCAGAGTGGAATGCTGATGATGAGGAGCAGAAGTGCTGAGGAATGAGACTGTTTACTGTATGCATGAATGAATGAATCTCTTACTATGCAAAATTAAGCTACCTTTGATGGCATTCTTTTTGTTTGTTCATTTAATGAAGATTTTCTGTGTGAAACACGACGTGAAAGAGTTTCATTCTAATATTCTGGTTTTTTCCTTGTTTCAAAAATGTTGTGGAATGGGAAAGTAATCATTTTTCCTCTAAGAAAAAGTCAGAGTGATTTGAAATCCTAATTTCTGACATTTCAAAGTGAAAGAACTCACTGAGCTCTTGCTTTCCACTTTTCACTCATATAAATTACTGCTTTGGAATACACCTGTAGTGTCCCTGCCCATGGCAAGGGGGTTAAAAAATTCATGGTCTTTAAGGTCCTTTCCAACCCAGACCACTGTTTGATTCTATGAATAATGGATCTTGCTGAATTTTGAGAAGAACTTAATGGAACTGCATGGATGAAACTCCCTAACTGAGTAAGACTGTCTCAAGCTACCTATGGCAGGAAGACTTCAGTCATGAGAATTGCAAGTTGTTTCTAAATACATAACTCTACATAATACTACTCTGTGTAGTATTGTCAATATTCAGAGGTGTTAGGAAAAAACAAACCTTAAAACCAAAGCAGATCCTCTACTACTTCCACTGAGATATTTATTCTTTATGTTTCTTTGCAGAGCGGAGGATTTATTTGCAGCTGGTGATTTCACTTCCTCTTCTGCAACGTAGAAAGGTAAGAGGAAAGAAATAATTTTACTGCTTCAGCCTCATCACTGCGGTGTAAGAAAGAATCAAAGTCCTATTTCCTGTTGTGTAGACACTGTCTGTTTAACATTACTGCTCACTTTATAATTGCAGACATATAATCTGATGATTTTGACACAACTAGGGTATCACCTTTCTCTGTAGTATCTAAGAGGAGGGCAAAATGAGATACTCCATGAAAGCTTTGTCTATGGACTCAGTGGGTCCAGGACGCTGTGCAACAAGTGTGTGTAGTAAGGAGAACAGGTAAAATGTGGAGATCATTATTTTGGCAAAAAATGATGGGAGAATTGTCAAACTGAACCATCATGCAAGGGGATGCTGCAAGTACATTTGAGTCTTGATAGTTTTGGCAAGTGTGGTTTTATTAAATGTGATAATAGAGGGAGACATTGTGAAATAGTTTCTTCTCTGTTGAGTGTTTTCAATATTTTTCATAGAGTACCATTGGTTGGGGGGGACCTCAAGGATCATCTAGTCCAACCTATCAAGCTAAAAATAGAGTTTAAGTTACATGCCCCAGCAGCCCATCAAACTGAGGCTGAAAACTGTCCAATGTAGAGCAATCAGCTCCTTACCTTGGGAGATTATTACAATCTTTAATCGTTCCAATGAGGAAGAATTTTCTTCTGGATTCCAATTGGAATTTGCCCAGGAGTAACTTACATCCATCACACCTTGTCTTTTCTATGGGACTCCTTCTGAAAAGGAAGTCGTCTTCTTTTCAGAAGTCACTGACTTCTTGATAGCCACCCTTTATGTCCTGGTACATGGTGATAAGGTCTCACCTAAGCCTTCTCTTCTCAAGGCTGAACATACACATTTTTATAACATATTGAGACTGACTGTATTTGATTTTCTTGTATGTTTATTAGTACACTATTAAATTATCAGATAGTACTGCCAAGGTGGATAGATTTCCTCTTGTCAGCATTTCTGCCACTCAGTGTAGTTGACACACGGACTTCTAGCGTCTCCATGTACAACTTTTTCAGTTGTAAGCAAAATTGTACAATGCTTCGTGCAGTTGCAATTATAGTTAAACAACGTGACTAATGTCTCTTCTCAGCAAGATCTCAACTTTAGTATTCGGAATAACAAGGCAGACAACCGCACGCTTTTACAGATTATCTGTAGTGGCAGAGGTTACATGAAAATAAGAAAAGCTTGGATGCCTCTTGAATAGCAAAGAAGAAAATTATCTTGAAGTTCCCATTCACAAGTCTACTGACAACTTTGAGCGTTCACTTTTTTCCTTTGTGGAATTTCTCGTACCTCTGATCTTTCTGTATTTCTGGTTTTCAGCGTTCAAAGTGATATCTAGACAGTGATGTCTTTTTTTATGCTCATGCTTCTGTCTGGGAACCGGCTGTATGGATGAAAATCATTCAAAACACAGCGAACACCATGCCTGGAATTCATCAAATGTTCAAAAATTCTTTGACATTTAAATCTCAGCTAATCATCAGAGTTAATGGAAAGGATCAGGAATTTTTTCAGCTGAATCATTTGTTCAATTTTTTAATATTTATTTTAGGATGAGATCCCTCATTTCCTCAAGTTCACACATTTCTGCACATTGAATATAAAGGCTGTGTCAGGTGGCTAATGCTAAGACACGTAACTTCTAGACAACTGAAAACTAAGGATGATGAATTGCAGCTATACTTGGTTAGAGTGGGAGTGTTTGTAACTAGATGACCTTTGGAGATCTCTTCCAACCCTATGATTCTGTGATGTTATGACTGGTCAGATCTGTTTGTGTGTTTATATATACACGTACTGTACACGTGTTTATACACCTACACATTGTACACACACATAGACACATACCAGCTGTATGGTTTTTACTTTCATATGAAATTCTGAGCTTTACACATGCTCCAGCTGCCAAAAGGGAAGAGCCTAAATTAACCTTTGGAAAAAGCTACATGACATTTGTTAACGATTTAAACTCCTGAGCAAGAGAAAGTGGAGGTTTATGGAAACTGTCTGTAAAGAGAAGAAAATCTCTGACAATGGGCAGAAAGGACAGGTCTGGAGACCAGAGCCAACAGATGGGCAAGGCACAAAGAGAACAGCACGGGAAATAGCCTATCTTAAAAAATTTAAATGCTAAATAGCTTCTGTTTCGGTGGCTGTTTTGTAAACAAATATTTGTGTTACAGAGCATGACAGTGACACAACCCCCATCAGCCTTTAAGGACAGGTTTTCCTTTATTTGGTCTCTGTGGTATGCCCCGAATCCCTGCGCACTGTGCGGCGTGCAGTTATCTGTTTCAGCAAAGTGAACAGACAACAGACACATGGGTTGTCAATAATAAAATGTTTTGTGGAGGATGCAGCTGGTTCCATTTTACATCTGCCAGCTGAAAGCGTTGTATTGCCCAGAACAAGACAAGAGAAAGGTTATCTCTGGAAAGCACAGCAATGCTGTGTCTAGTAAATCATTTGTACATCTAGACATACACCATAAAACTGATAAAGCTCCTTTACTCATCGTCCTGAACAGACTACTTACTCTATTTCCATCTATCCCACGAGTCTAACTACTTGATTCCATCTTTTATAACTAAACTCAACAGACTGACCCAAGAAATCAAAGTGATTGTAGAGTGTATTGGGTTGGAAAGGACCTCCAAAGGTCATCTAGTCCAGTAATCCTGCAACAAGCTGGGACATTACTCACCAGACTAGAGTTCTATTAAGCCTAACCTTGAATGTCTCCAGGGATGGGGCATCCACCACTTCTCTGGGCAATCTGTTTAAGGGACCCGCCACTCTCCGTTTAAAGACCTTTGTCCTGATGTCTAACCTGAATCTACCCTTCCAGCTTAAAGCTGTGACTCCTCATCCTATTGTTCCCTGCCCTATTGAACAGTTCTTCTCCAGCCTTCTGGTAGCCCTCTTTCAGGGATTGGAAGGTCGTTATAAGGTTCCCTCCAGAATCTTCTCATCTTCAGGCTGAAGGAAGTAGTTCCTTCTTCATATTAAAATGCAAGTAGGTAAATCTTCTCCTTTGGGTACATAACCGAAGTATGAAACAGAGAGACATACGTTTTGTTGTTTAGGGTTAGATAGGGCAGGGCTAGTAAGTATTTTAGTCCTAAAATCTGAAGAGACCTACCCTCAGCTAAGAATCACTCTGTAGGATTTTTCCAGTTGTATAGGAAGAGTCAGGTGCCTCAGGGTGAAATGCAAGGAGCTGCAATGCTGATTTCAGACCAAGCCTACAGTTCAGGAGGGTAAGAGCTCTGGTTAAAATCCCACCCAAAGCTGCAACCTTGACACTTCATGCAGGGTTTAGGGAGAACGTTGATTCCAGGTAATGGTTCACATGTTGCAACATCTCCCAAGATGTCCTGTCAAGGTCATTCTGGTGGTGGCTGTGGTGAACACCTAAACAGAAACCAGGCACCTCTGAGCAGGGATATTTCGGATGTATGAAGTGGAGTCTTATCACATTAACGCCTCTCAGACTTGGGTTTTAAGAATTTCCATTAGCTGCTTAAATAAACAACTTCTGTGATTTGAAGGGTACTATTGATTAAACATTAATTTAAATGTTGTTTTATTTCCTGATCATCTGTCACGTTTTACTTGACCAGTATTGGCATCATATTATTTTACTTTATTTTCATTTTCCTTTCTGTGCCTTTTCCTTTTTTGCACCAATGAATAATTCTTTTATTATAATTTCATTTTTATGGCACATGAAATCAGCATTTAGCTGCATCTCACTGAGAAATTAGGGCTGTCTTTCCATTTGGCAGTGCTGCTGGTAAAATCAACACACTCCCTGCTGTTCTTAATGTAATTACATAGGTTTTGCTATAGAAATGCTCAGATTGATACAACTGATTCAGGTTTACTGCAGTGATGTCCTATATAAATAGCCCACGTGCAATTTATATGCAGCCAACAGCGAAGACAGGAGTGCTTGTACAGTCCTGGAAGGCAACAAGATTCAATACCTATATTTGAATTTACCTCCTCATCACTGACACTTTGGGAAGTTAATGAAGAAGATGCTTTGATGCTACGTGTTTAGCTCTGCATTCCACATCTGCTTGGGGAGTCTAATATGAGAAAGTTCACTCAGGTTTCTCTGCTGAGGCTAAGCGGTACTGGTGATGGATAGTCACACAGAATCATTAAGGTTGCAAAAGACCTCTAAGATCATCAAGTCCAGCCTTCAACCCAGTACCTCCATGACCACTAGATGATGTCTAATCCAAGTGCCCTATCTTCTTCCACACTTGGAGACACCACACAGCAACAGTGACCTGAATAATCAATACAGGACTAGAGATTTTCTTTGCCACAGATAAAGTATTAATTGTATTTCCATATAATATTAATTTTATTTCTAATAGGCCGTGCTGACATACAGTTAAAAATGAGCTTTGACAAGTGGGTAAAAAATTCGTCTCTCTGCATTGCCTGTCCATTCCCATATCAGTCCCATGGATCGATAGGATTAGGGTTAGGATTGATAGGCTTTAAAGTCAGGTGATGGATCACATACTTTGGTCTGACCTATTAGCTGATGCAGTTGCTAAGAAGTTGTGTTTGACTACAGTAACCTGTTGAGAACAAGTTCAGTTTGTATTTGGATGAACTGACAGTAGGCAGCTTGTGTTGACAACTTTACATCAGTGATTACTGAGATCAAGGGAAAATACAAACACAAAATCATTTCTGAAGTGCCCTTGGTAATGAATAAACATTTGAAAGAAAACAAAACGTTCCATAGATAAGCATAACTTGAGATAAGGCAAGTGAGAAGTAATTAGTAGTCCTCTACAGCTACCTGGAAGGAGATTGCAGAGAGGTGGGTGTTGGCTTCTTCTCCTTAGGAACCAATGCCAAAACCAGGGGAAATGTTTTGAAGTTGAGGTAGGGGAAGTTTGGATTTGATATTAGGAAGAAATTCTTTACAGGAAGAGTGGTTGGGCACTGGAACAGCCTTCCCAGGGAGACAGTTGAGTCACCACCCTTGGAGATACTTAAGAAATGTGTAGACATGGTGCTTCACGCCCTGCTATAGTAGCAGGTATTGAGGGGGTTAGTGTGTGTTGGTCGATCAATCAGGTATACAGGGTTTTTGTTGTTGTGGGTGTCGTTGGACTCAGTGATCTTAAGTCCTTGGATTTTAATTATAATTCATAATAACCATGCATTTTGAAAGGTAGATCTTAATTTTTGCTTGGAATTAGGGCTTTGTTCTCTGTTGAGCAGCAGTAAATAGATTACAAAAGACAGGAAAATAACTTCTTATAAGGTTTTCTGATTACACTATTCTGTGGCAAGACTTTCTTGAGGAAAAATTAGTGCATCTTGATACTGTTAAAGATTGTTCTGTAATTTGAGTACAACCAGTTAATTTAGACTTGTGGAGGCCAGTAAATTTGGACACTCTCATTCAGCACTTCGATACTGCACCCACTGTAACCTTGTTGCATAGAACTACCTAATTTTATATGAGTTTTGAAATAGCTTGGAGAAGAATAGCACCACTAATGACGTGAAAATTCAAACCAGCATTCACAGAAATATAGGAACTTGCCTGATTCCCATCTGACCTCATCTTCAAATTCCACGCTTGCTCTCCAAAACGTTGTCACAAGGTTTCACTTAAAAATGTAATTGCTTGTGTACCGACAACATGATTCTTACCCTAATCTAATTTTCACAACCATCTGAATCATTTTAAAAGGAACTATTTAAAGAGACTACCAGAAGCAGAGATCCAACTCTTTCTAGCAGAGTTATGAGCAGAGCTGCATAACTGTATGGAATAAACGTCAGTATTGTCCGCTTCTCCCTGTTCTTATTCCTTTATATCAGCACCAGAGCCTCTCGTTTCTACATCACTCGAGTATATTCTGGGTGAAAAGAATTTGTCATCCCTCTACTCTTGCCACGTCCTGATGGATCAGAGAAAGGAAAGGAGTAACTCAGGTTAGTGGTTTAGCGGGAGTTGGAATAAAGATATTTACCACCATAGGACAGTGGAGTGTCTTGACACACAATTTAAAAGTAAAACACTGTTTTGGTGACCTAAAGAAATTTGTAGAAAAAAAAATGTTCAAAATATTATTGTGTAGGAAATGCAGATGTGGGAGTTGAAGAACAAGGGGAGGACCTTCAGAGAAAGAGCTCTGCTGAAATTTAAGCAATTTGTCAACCAGCGGTGTGGGGGTTTGGGCTTCACAGATTTCAGCATTAGGGGAAGAATAAAAGGCGGCTGACAGATGGGATCTTTTACATCTGTAAGGTGATGCATCATTATGTCTGAGTTAATTAAAAGTTCTGTTGGAAGAGAGAGAGGTGCTTTGAAAGAGTTTGGCAGTTAATATGATGATGTGGGTTTTTCACTGACAGAAGTAAGAGCTTTGCGTGATATACTGTGCACGAAAATTTATTTCAAGGCAAAACAAAGTACAAAATTAAATTTGTTTTCTAAATAATTCACTCAAGCAAATGAAGATGTTAAATTATAGAAGAACACGTGTGAGTGTTTCTCTTGGCAGTAAATGAATGAGATTTGCAAATGAAAGGCAAGCGCTCAGCATTGAAAATGAAGAGTCCAAGTCACAAAAGGTCCACGCAGGTGTAGTTATCGTGTTGAGTAAGTGTGCTGAGACTCATTGTGGTCACAGTTCTGCAACTACTTTTGTACTGATCTCTAGGGTTCTGTTCAAATGTGCAGACATGGCTTTACTGTTTATTCCTTCTAGAGCCAGATGAGATTATGAAACTGATTACCCTACTTGCTTCAGAAACCTGCAGGTCTCTGCTTACTTCAGTGTCCTATCTTCTCCCCGTGTGAAATGAATCTTCCTTGCCATATGAAGAAAGGCTGAGAAAGCTGGGTGTGTTCAGACTTGAGCAGAGATGGCTTAGGGGGGGACCTTATCACCATGTATCAGGACACAAAGGATGGCTGGCAAGAAGATGGAGAGTCCCTTGCACGAGGAGTCATATGGAAAAGACATGGGGTGATGCGTATCATCCTAGCGTACCCATTGGGGTTCCAACATCAAACGAGCCTGGAGAGGAAATCTTATGAAGAGCACTTGAAGGAGCAGGGGCTATTTAGTCTGAAGAAGAGGAAGCTGAGGGTAGACCTCATAGCTCAATACAGCTATCTGAAGGGACACTGTAAAGAGGTGAGTCCTGCTCTTTTCTCACAAATCATTAGTGTTAGAACAAGAGGAAATTGTCTCAAGTTGTGCCAAGGGAAGTTTATATTGGACATTAGGAAAAATGTCTTCCATGACAGAGTGCTCAGGAATTGAAACAGGCTGCCCAGGGACGTGGTGGAGTCACGGTCCCCAGAGCTGTTCAAAAACTGAATAGATGTGGCCCTGTGGGACATGGTTTAGTGGGCAGGGTGGTGTTGGGTTGAAGGTTGGACTGGGGGTGATCTTGTAGGTCTCTTCCAAATTTAATGATTCTATGAAACCTGACTAATACACTGGTAGATTAAACTTTTACTCTAAGTGTAAACCTTGCCTTGCAGGTGTATTGTGTTTATTGTATTCCTTGACACCACTTCCAAGGGAATCAAATTTCTAACTTGGTAGCAAATTTGTAATCACCTGATGTTTGCTTAAAGCACCCTAAATGCCAAAATGAAACAGCAAATCAAGTCAATCATTCTGGTAGATTTGGGGTTGGTTGTGTTTGGTTTTCACACATTTTTTTTCCTAATAATGAGCCTGGACTTCAGGCACATATCGTGGCTACTGCCGTACTAGCCAGCTAAGAGGTGTTTAGGAAGATTTCTGGACACTGAAATGTGTGTATTTACGCTCATATTGTTAGAAAAGTAACTAGAACTCAAATAATGTTTGGTGTGGTTTGGGATTGAGCAGAGAAAACTCAATAGAAAAGTTAGATGCTATTCTTTTTTTGAGTTTATGAAAGTTTAATAGGAAGGCAACAGGTGGTTGGCAGATACTGGCCTCCATGGCAGTGAATTGTCTTGAGCAATTTGCTAGCACAGAAATTATCAAAAATGGCTAAAAGTTCTTTTACTTTACTTTTGCTACTGATATTTTTTAGGGGAAGGGTCTTTTTTAGACTCGTTTTTGAATTTGTATTCCAGCACAATGAATATAGTCACAAATAAGAGACTTATTATTTGGTTGTATATTTTTTGTGTCTACAGACATTTTCTGTGAGCACTTACTGCTGGTTTACCAGAAACATCCACAAATGCCACTTCCTTAGACGATATCTTATTTCCAGTATTTATTTTTAAAATTTGTTTTGTATTTGAAATTATGTACTTTTAGTAGCCACTGTGTCTTTCGAATTTGTCAGCACACTTCCTGAACATTACACTACGCTTTTCCCCAAGACTACCTACTTTTCTTGCTGGTAACTTTGGGCCAGACATTTTCCAAAACCCCTTTCAGAAGTCTAACTCAATTCCATTTAGCGGTCTTTTTTAGCTGATATTGTTTCACTCTTGTGAACTAAATGAAGCTTTAGCAGTACAATCTTCTTCAGAAGCTCTGCTGATTTCTATTATATTATGTTCATCTGTATGTTTTATAAGTCTCTTTAAATGTATTTTCATCTAATTTACCTAATACTAAAGTCATGTTCAGTGGTCTATAGCTTTCAGGCTCATCTCTACCATATAATTCAGAGATGGCTACAATACCCTCCGCCCTCCAGCATATTAGCACAATAGTGGAGATTAATGAGAAATCCTGTAATTTTTTGTTTGCCACTCTGATAGGAATTTTCAGAGGTTACTAGCAGGTACCCAAACCCTATTAATGTTTAGTAAAAAGTGTGCATTGTGCTCCCAGAACTTCTCTGAAAAAGTCCCCTTTTCACTCATTCCTTGGTGAATGCTGCTTTATCCCAGATGCATAATGATATGAACACACAGCTCAGCACAGCACCTTCCTTTGGAATACACCATCTCTTTAACCACTTCAGCAGTGAAGCAGAACACTGAAACCACAAATCCCTTTTTGTGTAAAGCACAAAGTTGTGATAACAATGTGGTCAGTTTAACCCAAATTCTGAACGAGCTGTGCACCTGGGGTCCTGCCTTTTCATGTTAATTCCTCATTTCTATTCAATATGTTCACTTAGGTGTGGAATGTTTTCTGAAGATGTCAAGAGCTCCTTGAACAATATGACAAGACAACATATAAGACTCAATAATAAAGTACAGCAGTAGAAGATAAAATTGGTGCAGCTTTTAAATTACCTTTTAGAGTACAGAAAAAGAAATGAAGAAAAAAACCTTCAAAATAAAAGTTGAGACTTTCACCTGAAGCATGCATTGCTTCTTCATACAAGTTCAAAATCATTTAGGGTGATTCTGTCACACAGAGAACTGTGTGTGTCCACTATAGCTATGAGATGCAGAAAATGCTGCTCAGGATAAATTAGGGGTGTGGATATTTAAGTTAATATCCTTATTATAATAGGGGCGTTATAATTATAATAAGGATGTTATAATTAATACACTATAATAAGGTGGCACTCCTAAGACCACATCAGAAAAACCTGCTTAGTTTTGTGTCTCATGATCCAAACACCACTGGAGGAAGATATGGCTTTCCTGCCAATATTCTCACAGAATCACAGAACATCAGGGATTCGAAGGGACCTCAAAAGATCATCTGGTCCAGTACCACAGCAGAATCACCTAGATCACTCAGCAAGACTGACTAAATCGAAACCTAAGGTTTGGTCATGGAATACTTAACAGGATATATCTGAAGATCATTCAGAGTGCTGCAAATATATGCTCTTGATTAAATCTTGTATTTTTAAATATTGTTATTATGATCTTGGCTCATAATGCAATTAATGCAGCTATTTTATTGCTTTCAGTACAAATAGGGGATAACGCTCAAGGAAATAAGTTCTTGGTATAATAAGACTGGAAGGAACTGCCCTTCTGTATTTGCAGGTGTTTAACAGAAAATATTTGGTCCATAATTGTTAGTATTATATGACAGAAAACTGAAATCCGTTGATGTCAAGTGGAGGGGGGGTTTGCCCCGGAAGGAAAGGGATATCAAGCTGGGGAACTCGTAAGAGTAAAAACCCTGAGGAATAGAGGCTTTCCTGAGATGTATTTTAATTTTGCTCATTTGTATGACACAACAACCCACATAGTGATACAGGTTGGGAGGGACCTCTGGAGATCATCTAGTCTGTTGGATATGAACCACTCAGGGACAGTAGCTGTCAACTGAAAATTATTTGAGAAAGAATTTGTGAATCATTTGTCCATCGTAGTTTTATGAATCTTACTAAAAGTTTTCTGATGTAGCCTATGGCCATGAAGTTCAGTATTCTAACACTTTTGTCTAAGATCCATGTGATTTCTAACATCGAAAGATCTAAGTTCTACCGAATGGCTTTTATTAAAGTAAACGAGGTTTCTTATAAAGCATATGGATTGAGAGACAAGAGATGCAAAGGATATCTTTATTTCCTAATATTCTAATTTATATTTGTTCTGCTCCAAGAGGAACATATTTTAGTTACACACTATCACAGTATCACAGTATTACCAAGGTTGGAAGGGACCTCATAGATCATCAAGTCCAACCCGTTACCACAGAGCTCAAG
>JAOXOE010029488.1:0-14392 GCA_028565055.1 Phoeniculus purpureus
TCTATCCACCTGGTTATGCCCTCATCAAAGGCTATCAGGTTGGTCAAGCATGACTTCCCCTTGGTGAAGCCATGCTGGCTGTCCCTAATGACCCTCTTGTCCTTGCTCTGCCTGGAGACAGCATCAAGGATAACTTGTTCCATCACCTTTCCTGGGCTGAAGGTGAGGCTGACCAGTCTAGAGTTACCTGGATCCTCAAAGTTGTATCTTTACTTATGGGTAGACATCTTGCTAGCCTCATCTTCCAAAGTCTGATCCAACATCCTCTCTTCTTCCTTTCTGTGACACTTGTGGTCTATCTTGACCCACCAGCAGACAGCTCAAGTCTTTCAATTCACACAAAGCTCCACACCAGCTGCCAGGGATGGTCTAATCCCCAGAAAGGAACAAAGCATTTCTCTTGTGGCTAGCTTTTTGGCCCATGAATGGTGCCTTCAGAGCACACGTTTCCTGGGTCAGGCGAGGAATCGTGTTTCCAAATGACTTCAATAATGCAGAGAAGCGATTGAGCAAGGCGTTTCACATCGCTTTGCCTGTCTCACGTTCACTCTGGAATTGCTAATCATGGTACATCAGCTGCAGTTTAATTTCAGTTACGATGGCTCTGGTAAATCTTCTGGCTTCTTTCTCCAACCCCCTTCACGCACCAGCGTGAACTCCTGCACCCGCACACAAGTCAGTGTTTTCCAGCTCACCTTCTCAGCCGTGAGCGGACTGCTGCTGGAAGAGGATCTGAGTAGAAAGGAGCCCTGGCCTGTGGGTTTGTGGGGTGTTCTGTGAGTGAATCCAAAGCTTTCCACTGGAGACCCATGAGAGCTGGGTCATGAACCTGCTCCATTGGCTTCCACGGGTTCCTTTTCCTTTCAGCATCTTGAATCAGGGCTGTGATGTTTGAAGAGCCCATGGGGTGGTGGTGCCAGCGGGATGCAGTGGATGGGACCCTGCTGCTCTCTCCACATCGGCTCG
This sequence comes from Phoeniculus purpureus, assembly GCA_028565055.1. Lineage (NCBI taxonomy): Eukaryota > Metazoa > Chordata > Aves > Bucerotiformes > Phoeniculidae > Phoeniculus > Phoeniculus purpureus. The sequence goes on from JAOXOE010029488.1 coordinate 967, forward strand.
CTCTGTCACCAAGCTAACCCCCACACCCTTTTCCAGAGGCTAAAGCCCAGTGTTGGAAAGAAAGCTTGTGGGAAGCTTTCTGGCCACATGTGCAGGGACAAAGCTGGAAACTCTACCCACAGCGAGGTCAGGGGCAGCCTCAGCAGCCAGAGCAAGAGCGATGGCACTCGCTTAGCCCACCCCTGGGGCTGCCTCGTGTCCTCCAGCACTGCAGGCTTTTGTCAAGTCAGTTAGGCACAGAAACACTCCACTTTGCCATCCAGCAAAGGTCCCCGCAGGCAGTTCCCTGTGGAGCAGAGCGGTTGTCACAGCTGGTCCCAGCTGCAGACAGGCAGGGCTCTCCTCTGCCCGTGTGCCTGCCCCAGGCGCTCTCGATGGACCCGCTCTCTGCCCGTCTGGCACCGCTCAGTCTGTTCCATCTGATCCTGTAGGTCTGCTCTTTGCTGCTGGCAATCCCCTTTGCAGCAGCCGCTGTGCTGGCAGCCTGGCTGGGACAAGCAGCTCTTCAGGCTCTTTGCAAGGCAGCAGCTGCCTGGAAAAGCCCCTCCATGCCCATCGCTCCTGGGGAACAGCCCTGTGCAACGGAGCTCAGCCTGATGCTGTCCCATCACCATCAGGGGAACGTTTGGCACCCAGCGGTGGGTGCTGGTTTGCAGTGCGAGCAATGCGATGCTCACCGCATGCAGGGGAGAAGTGGGGTCATGGGAACTGTGACTGCAGATGCAGCATCAGGCACCTGTCCTGTCCTCATCCTTCATCATCAGAAGGGGACAAACACCGCCTTGTCCATGTGTGGTTTCCAGAGGTGGGTTGGATTCTGCTTTGCAGGTCATCTGTGTCATGAGCAAAGCTTCATCCAGTCATTGCTTGGGCATCTGAGTCACTCTCCGTGTCTTCCTTTCACAGCATCATCATCACGACTGGTTTGAATTGGAAAGCACCTTGAAGAGCATCCAGTTCCATTCTCCTTGCCATGGACAGGGACACCACTAATCAGGTTGTCTAAAGCCCCATCCAACCTGGCCTTGAATCTTTCCAGTGATGGTTTCATCTGAATACAGCCAGTCTGCCGGCTCCAGAGATCCACTGGCTGTGAGTCACCTTCCTTGTGAACACACCATGGTCCCTCAAACCACCAGCAAACCTCTGTGAATCAGAGCGGATCAAAATCCCGCTCCTTCCGGTTCAGCCACCACACTGTGCTGTGTCAGAGCCTTTTTCCTCGTGCTGGTACCAGCTCCTGCATCTCCAGGGAAAAGCTGTGGGGTTGGGGAAGCAAGTTCATGCACACTGAGACACTCACAGGCAGCGTGACGGAGACACATCCCACCGCTTTTGTAGGACCAGTTCTTTTGCTGGTAGGAGCTGACTAAGGTTTATGGGTGCCCAGGTTATACCCAGCTGCCCGATGATGTGCCGTAGCTCACCAGCATCCCCCGGGCCACAGTCTGGTCCTGCCTGGCTGGTTCCCTTCACCTCCAACATTCTTAAAGGATCAAAGCTGGAAACCCACCACCTCCACCCATCCTGAGAGCAGATGATGACCCAAAGTACTTACTGACACGGCCAGGGCCATCTCCAGCCAGTGCCAGTGACTCGGGTCACTCTGAGGTGTTTCAGTGTCACAGCTGAGCACAGGGAACCTCTCTCCAGCTCTCACTCCTTCCTGCTCTCTCTGTGCTGCTGCATTTCAGTGGAGGCCTAATGCATTGCAGCAGGGAGCTCGTCTCAATAATTCCCCTCCATCTGCTCCACTACATCTCGTTTTCCAGAACCTTCTGGGGACCCTGCAACCTGCCCAGCCAGGCTGCTGACCACTGCCCCTATTTGCTCTGCCCAAACTGGGACGTGGAAAGGGGAACTGCTGGGATAAATCGCAGCTCTTGAATGCAGGAGCTGAGGAGATGGCAGGTGGGTGCAGACCCCTGCAAGGAAGCCTGGAAACGTCTGATGAATTAAACACGCCAATGTCAGGCTGCAGAGCCCTAGAAATGATCCTGGAATCTGTCCTCCTCTCCAACTCCTCTTTGGAGGAGGTCAAAGGGACAGAAGCACCTGGGAGAAGCAGCTCTGCCTACATCATTCCCTGGAGAGCAGAGAGCAGCTTTGCTGGGGAGGTGGATCGCCCCGAGGGAAGGGCTGGGGTGCAGCAGGCTCCAGTGCTGGTGCAGCACATGGGCAGGGTGACACAAGTCACCGCTGCTCTCCTTGCTGTGTCTGCTGAGAGCGCAGGACGTGTGGTCCCTGTGGGTGCCCTGCACAGGCTAATAAACGTGTAACCTCTGCTCGGAGGCAGTGACGGAGTGAAGGTTCACTCAGCCTTGACCTCTTCATGCACAGCAGTGCTCAGGAGCTGGGGATTCAGCCACGGTGGAAGCCACTTGGACAGAACTGGGCCAAGGACGACGACACATCCTTCCTCTTTCAGAACACCTCACCTTGTCCAGGTGTTTCTTGCTGAGAACACCGAGACTTCAGCGCATCCCTTTGAGGCTGGGCCAGTCCTCTTGCAGAGCCTCAGCTGCAGATGCCCAGCAGCTCAGCAGCCCCAGCTAAACCCCAGCAGCACCCAGAGGGGCTTTGGCACTGGTGTCTGCATGTGGGGCTCAGCAAATGAATGTGTGAAGGACCCTGACCCGAGCTACTGAGTGCATGGGGAGGAAAAGAGACCTCTTGGTGCACCCACCGCTCGCAAAGTCACTGGACCTGCACAAGCCAAGCTTAAGGAGACAGGGCAGGTAAGGCCAGGATTAGCCAGCAGAACGATTAACCAGCACTAGAAATTCTAAGAATGGAGGAGAACCACAAATTATGTTACTAGAGACCTGGGAGAGCAGCCCGGGCAGTCACTGCGCTCAGGATCTGACCTTCCTCCCCCTGCCTGCTCCCCTGCCTGCTGCTCCACAGCTAATTTTAGGTTAAAGGACTTTTATCAGCTGCCAAGCCTCCAGTTTGCTCCAGGCACTCTGTGAGAACAGAGTCTCCTCCCTGAGGCTTTCCAAAGGGAAATATTCCTAAGGTTTTGAGGGCAGCAGAAGAGAGAGCTCCCTGCAAAGCAGTCCTTGCATCTGCAGTTTGCCCTTGGAACTGCCCAGCAAAAAGTGTCTCCTGGACCAGAGCTTTTCTCACCCTCTCTACAGCTACCTGCAAGGAGGTTAGAGCGAGGTGGGGGTCTTCTGCCGAGGAACAAGTGATAGGACCAGAGGAGATGGCTGCAGGCTATGCTAAGGGAGGTCCAGGTTGGATACTGGGAAGAATGTCTTCACTGGAAGGGTTGTTAGACACCAGAATAGGGCAGTGGTGGACAGATTTAAAAGATGCATAGATACAGTACTGAGGGATGTGGTTTAGTGGTGACCTGATAGTGCTTGGTTTGAAGCTTGGACTTGGTGATCTTAAAGGTCCCTTCCAATGGAAGATATTCTGGGAGGCAATTTCTGTGCCTCACTCCACCTTTGGCTTCAGAGGACCTTCTGACCCGCAGCTGAATGATGGTCCCCACTGACTGGAAGGTCCCAGCTATTAAAGAGCCTAAATTTCCAGGTGGTTTGTAAGAAACAAACCTCCACTTAGGGCTCTTACCCTCCTAGACCAGTGCTTTTGGGTCACATTTCCTAGTCTTCATACCCCAGTCTTCCTGGCTGAACAGACCTCCTGCAGAGGCAGGATCTCAGGGCTGCACAGAGCAGTAGTTTGGGGCTCAGGGTAAACCTGAGCAGCACAAACACCTCTCTGCCTGGAAAACAGGGCAGCTCCTTCCCGTGGGGGAGGAATACATGGGTCTGGTGATGACTTTCTTAGCAGCAGCAAAGCTTCCTAAGTGCAGTGTGTTCAGTGGCAGCTGCTCGCCCAGCCTCTAACCAGGCAGATCCTGCACTGTGCATCTCGCTGGGCACCTTCCAGCTGGAAGAAGCTTTGAGCAGACCAGGGCACTCCAGTGCCAAGCTGGAGCCAAACCTTACAAAATTAGTTCATTTAGATACTTCTGCTCAAGCTAATGGGAATGTGGAGGCTTTAGCTGTGTTGAGTCATCCAACAAAACCCCAAGTAGAAAAGCACCCAAGAGATCAATCACATCCCTGCTCCAGAGTGGATGTGGCTGCCTTTCCATAAAGCTCATGAGCTGGGATGTGTGACTGTGCCTGGCAGAGCTGAGCGTGGGTTTCATCTGCTTGCAGGTAGGAGCAAGCCACTGCACCTTCTGCTGGTGCAGGAACACAGAGGCAGCTCCAGCTGCTGCCCAGTTCCTTCCTGTGCTTAAGATGGAAACCCACAGCTGGTTTTTGAGCTGCTTCTCTGGGCAACTGGCAAAACGATTGATTGGAAAATTTAATTAGGTGCTGAGGCTGAGAGCTGCAGATCCCAGCCCTGCTCCGGGGGTCCCAGCCCCCTGGAGACTGTCATCTGTGCAGCAGGCAGGGAAAAGCAGGGGAGATGGATGGAGACAGCAGAAGGAGCTACAGCAGACATCTGTCAGTGCACCTGTGAGGGCTCTGCTGCCGGATTCAGTCCCGCTGAATTGCAGTGCTGAGGTGTCCAGGGATGGGGTCCTGTCTCATGGTTCAGCACACACACTGCCAAGTGGCTGGGGTATTGCAGGGGAGGATTGACCATCTGAACCACAACAGGGAGCAGTGACCTTGTAAAGTCTGGAGCTGACCCTGGGAAACTGAGAGATGAGAATTTTTTGCACCCCAGCATCAGTGCAGATGGTGCCTGACTCAGGCTGCATTTTCCTTAGTGAGCACCTTTCCTGCCAGCAGCCACAGCCTGAGGTCAAAACCTCTCCATGCAGAAGACTGAAAGTGAAAGGTGCCTTCAGCTTCATACCTGGCTTTGTCTCAGATAGCCTAGGATGTGCACAGGAAAGGCAGAGAAGTCAGGCTGCAAGGAAAAGAGACCTGCAGGTGGGGTATGTGCTTTGCAGAGAGGTAAGAAAGGAAAAGCCTTGCCTTCCCTTCCCTTCCCTTCCCTTCCCTTCCCTTCCCTTGTCTTCCCTTCCCTTGTCTTCCCTTCCCTTGTCTTCCCTTCCCTTGTCTTCCCTTCCCTTGTCTTCCCTTGTCTTGTCTTTCTCTTTCCTCTTCTCTTTTCCCCTCCTCTCCTTCTCCTCTTCCTTTTTTTCCTTCTTCATCCAGATAAGGGAAACACCCTGCTCCAAAGTGCCCTGTGATTATCTGCTCCTCAGCAGCCTCGTCTGATGTTGCCACAGCAATGCCCGCTGTGTGTGGATGGAGGCTGCAGTGCTGTGGTGCTGTGTGGGTCCTTGTCTGGACCCCCACACAGACCACCTGGGTCACCACCCATGTCGTGGGTCAGAGACCCTGGCCATAGACCAACCAAGAGCTCTCATCTAGAGCATCAAGCACAAAGGGAGAGTTCAATGAAACAACTTAAGGGTCTGCAGGCAATGAGACAGCTGGCTCAGTCTGCAGAAGAAAGGCCTCAAGACACACACCACATGTCAGAAGAAACCAACCCCACAACACACAGATACATCCATACCTGAAGTAGGACAGGAGAGTGGAGGCAAGTGCAAGGCCATGGCAGAAGGCAAGCACCACCTTGCCTGCCTCACCTCCCCAGGTGCCTCTGAGAAATAGGTAGGAGCCCCTCCAGGAGGACAGTCAGTCTAACAGGGCTATAGATGACAGGCAGCCTATTCCAGAGGTCTTACCACAGTTGGATAAGGCCTCCTTGGAATTAAACCTTGTAAGAGAGGTCAAGGGCAACACAGAGAGACCAACACAGAGCCACGAAGATGAAGAAGGGAGTGGAACGTCTCCCTGATGAAGAAGGGCTGAGGCAGCCTTCAGTGTCGGTCCTCATGAGTCTTCAAAGTTCAGAATTCTCGCAGCCTCTCCAGCTGAACACAGATAAATCAGTGCACTTTGACCTTTCCTCCTGCCTGTCTTCAGAAGCCATAAGATTGTCTCTCAGCGACAGCGACACAGCTCCAACCAGTCACCAAGATGGAGATGAGCAAGAAGGAGGGAGAAGATGGGTTGGGGGGTGGGGCAGTCCCTTTCAGCTTTTTAAAACCAAACTTTAATCTCTTCTGCTGAAAACACTCAGACTGACATAGGAGGTTCCACATCAATATGAGAAGGAACTTCTTCCCAGGGAGGGTGACAGAGCACTGGAACAGGCTGCCCAGGAGCGTTGTGGAGTCTCCTTCACTGGAGATGTTTAAGACCCGCCTGGATGTGTTCCCATGTGACTTGGTCTAGGTGATCCTGCTGTGGCAGGGGGACTGGACTGGATGATCTTTCGAGGTCCCTTCCAATCCCCAATGATTCTATGATTCCATGGTTGTGCTCAGCTTCCAAGGCAGGACAGAGCCGCGGGCTGCCACGCACCACTTCCCCAGACACACCTGATACCCACCACTAAGACTTTGAAGAACAAGTGCTGAAGAGGGCAGTACATCCCTGCCCAGACTGGATTCCTTTCCGCAGACTGGCTTGTGGTTTCCTCTTTCCCCTGTAATAAACTGCAGTCCCTTGGTTGCCTCTTACTCAGCGGTTAATTATTCCCAGTTAGGGAAAACTCCTGCCTGAGCAGCGGTGGAGTGAAAGATGCATGAGCAACGCAGCTCGCAAACTGCCGAGGACCTCAAGCTCTATTGAATGAAGCACTACACTACATTACTCATCTCTGTGTCCATGAACCACAGGACTTCATAGAACAAGAGAGCAAACCAAGAGACACCCCAAGGCAACGGTCTTTGTCCCCAGCTGGAGCTGTGAGGACCTGCAGAAACATAGTGAAGGGACTTGAACAACCCTCCTATGAAGAAAGGCTGAGAGAGCTGGGGCTCTGTGGCCAAGTTACTTCATCCCTGCAAGTCACAGGCCAGTTCACTCTCCACAACGACCTCCTTGTCTGTGCACAGGCCACGGCTGCAGAAGCCAGGAGGGAAGTTCTTTGACTCACCAAAGAGCAGGAGATTGTCTGAGAGATTCTGGTGAAGGACAGATGAGCCAACGACCCCAAAGATGCAACAACAAGGGGCGTAAAACTGGAAGAGGTTTTGCCTGACATCTTTTGGCTGAATGTGCAAACCACTTTGTACCTGCACCATCCCCAGTAGCCACAAACGTTGCCCAAGAGCCACAAACGTTGCCCAAGAGCCACATCCTTGGGCTTAGAAAGACAGAGGAGTGTGGCTTTGGGGGACATTGTCCTCAAGCAACGACTGGGCTTTTGGGGTTGCATTACCCTGAGAGCAGCTGGAGATGGGGCCATGGGCTTTGGAGAGACACGAGCCCACAGCAAAGCCCTGTCCCTGCAAGGCTGCCAGTCACCGTCGTGCCAAGCATCACGGTTGCTACGAGTTATAGCCGGCGCCACCTCCGACACATCCACCATCTGGCTTCCTCCCATCTCCCAGAGCAGTGGCCCAAGCTGGCTGGTGTCTTGGCATGAACCTACCTTCTAATTAAGACGTAAGAGAAGGAAGGGGAAACCTTCCAAGAAATCCCACCAGCAGCCCTCACAGAAAAGCTGAAGACCCACCTAAGCAGTTGCCTGATCCTAGTCCTCTCCACACCCTCCCTGGCATCGTCTTGCTCAGTCATCCAAGCCCATCTGCCCCAAGGCCACTTTGCTTCTGCCCTTTGTGCCACCACAGAGGTGCCTCTTATGGCCTTCACCACTGCACTGGATGTGTGTTTTGCTCTCCTTTGCCACTCTCTGCGTCGAGGCCCCGTGCGTCACTCACTCCTGCTGGGTTTTATTCGATTGCCTTTTGGAGACGAGGAGATTAATATTTCATCAAAGGTGCAGAGAATAAATAACTTGACTTGAAAGACACTCATAAGCTTTCCTGCCTCGACTGGCATTTACAGACCCAGTGGGTGGGGAGGTGTTTTCACCACAAAATGTTTCTGAGGAAGCCACAAGCCTTGCCGTGACCTCTGCAGGACAAGTCCATCACCCACGACGCGTCCGTGCCCGTGATGCTGTGTGGTCATGCCCAAAGGAAGGGTGTCTCCTGGATGTGGCAGATCCCCAGAGGCACACCGCTGTGTCAGCAGAGCTGCACCGGCCACTAGTTCCTGAAACATCCTCAGGCACCACCTTACAACCCACCTACGACGGTGCAACCACATCGTGTGCAACACCACAGCCCCTTGCAAGAGAGGAGGGGGGTCTCCGTGCTGCGAGTGTGGACACGGCCACAACAAGGATGGCTCGATGGTGACGGGGTCGTGCATCCCTCTGTCCCACGGTGCAGGAGCCCTTCCAGCTGGAGGGTTGATGGGATCAGCCTCCAGAGCAGAACCCAAGGGGTTTTTGCCCAACCACAAAGTGCAGCTTTTGCTGGATGGGAAGTGCCACCCTGCTGGTTGGCAAACTCCAGTTGTGACTTCGCTCGAAGTGTCTTGATTGAGAAAACCAGTGACTCCTATGCTGATCACGCTGGTGTTCTGCCTCGAGGCTTAGCTGGCTGTAAAAGAAGAGCTGTTCTGCTTCTGCTCCATTCAACACCGGCACTTCCACCCGAAAGAAGTTCGAGGAACACGACCAGCTGTTTTGAGAGACTCAGAAACCAACCAAGAGGGTCAGCCAGACCCCAGGTCTTTGTGGGGTTCCCAGCTTCCTTGTCTTGTCTTAATTCACAGCTTCAACTCCTACTGATGACACAATGTGGGGAGGGAAAGAGAATGAGCGGGAGGGAATGAGCCAGGTACTGCAGGGATCAGCTGCTTGCTGCATCCAGCGAAGAGCTGCAGCAAGCCAGCCCTTGCTTTGGTGGTGTTTTCCTGCTCCCAGGAGGAAGCTGGTTCCTCTACCTGCATAAACAGCTTCTTAGAGTGTTACAACCACAGACTGCTTTAGGTTGAAAGAGACCTCAGAACTCATCCAGTGCCAACCCCTTGCTATAGGCACTCACCAGACCAGGTTGCCCACAGCCCCATCCTACCTGGCCTTGAGCACTGCCAGGGATGGAGCAGCCACAACCTCCCTGGGCAGCCTGTTCCAGGGCCTCATCCCCCTCACAAGGAGGAATTTCCTCACTATACCTAAACTAAATCCACCCTCCATCAGTTTAAAGCCCTCACCCTGCCAACTCCTGCACCTTCAGCAGAGTTTGACTGCATGAACAGGAGTCTGAAGCATCCAGAGGCCACCAAAGATTTTTGCAAGGTCTTTAGGACCAAGAAACTTATCTGCCTGCACAGCCCTAAGGTAGTGATGGCTAAAGGAGGTTGTTGGTCGAGTGACTGGCCTTTGGCTTCCCTCCCTGCAATGCACACAGCAGATCTGTGGTTTAGACGTTCCTGCTCTTCCTTTCAGAGCACCATCAGGCTGGCAGGGACAAGGGAGGTTACACAGAGGGGCCAAACACACCAGGGCTACCTGAATTCAGGGCACGAGTGTGTGATGTGGTGCCCTGGAACGAGGGGAACCTAGCCACAGCAAAAGCTTCCTTGTCAGGCACAACTTGAGAGCTGCTCTTCCCCTCCTCCCAGCAGGGAGGTCTAGGAGGAGGGAAACGGGTCAGACACGGATCAGAGAGCCCGAAAGTGGGTTTGAAAACCAGAGCAAGAACAAAATCCCCAGTGAGAAACTGGAGGTGCTGGATGATGTCTCAGCCCACAGTTGCTAACACAGCTCCTCGTGCTGACAGTCCTTCCTCCAGCAAGCACCACACGGGAAAGCATCTCAGGATCTACACCAGCAAGAAACAGTCCCAGCACAGCAACTGGGAAACTGAGGCACCTTGCTGGGCTCAGCTGCAGTTTCAGCTGAGAAGCCCAACTCAGCTCTTCCATCAACCTGACCTGTGTGTCCATGTTGCTGCGGATTATTTCTCCCCTGCAAATGTCCCGTTTGCAAGCAGAGCCCCACAGCCCTGCTGATGCCCTGTGTGGGAATGGGGAGCCCTGCCATGTTCCCCCAGTGCAGGGACCAGCCCCAGCCTTGTCCCCATTGTGCAGGACAGACACATGGAGCTGCATGATTCTACTGGGAAAGGGGAGGGGATGGCTGCAGGGGACAATGTAGGAGCCCTGCAAGGTGTGAGCACACCAAGAGCCCCTTGGAGCAGCCCTAGTGGAGCTGCTTGGGAACAGGAGGATCCATGCACCCAGTAACACCACCACTGCTCCTCTCCCTTCTGCTGGTGATGCAGCATCTCTCTCCATTTTCCCCTCCCCAGTACCCGTCTCTGTGCCTCGCCGAGGAGTTTGAGATGAACCATGAGGAATGCACCGATTCCCTCCTCTCAGGGACTCTTTTATTTTTCCTTTGCTGCACCTGACAAGCTGCATTTTACCACAAATCCCCTCAGTGAAGCCTTTGAAGTCACTCTGGAGCCGCTTCCCTGAAACACGGGGAAGGAATTACCTTCACGCCCCCGGCATCTAATTCCTCGACTGAAAATAGTCGATGTTCACTTTTGCTTTCCCCTCACCACCCCATGCTTTGGACCCCTGAGGGGAGCGTGGCCACTGTGCACCTCCTGCTTGGTGGCCATGCTGAGGTGGCCAAGCCCCAGGGTCTCAGCACGGAAATGGGGTCCCCAGTGCTGCCCCCACTGCAAGGTGTCCTCTGTGCTCCGGGGTGCACAAAGCCCTGAGCAGATCCCAAACTCACAGTTGTATCCTAGTCCCAGTGAACAAGCTGAACCCAGGCTGCTCGAGGGTGCAGGAGCTTCCTTCAGCCTCTTCCACAAAACTCTGAACTTTTGGGGGGCTTATTGAAGTGCCAGGTGGCCCAGACACGGCTCTGGAGTGTTTCTCACCCTGTCACTTGTCAGGCTGTTAGGAGACCCAAGAAACAGAGAGTTTCCTCAATTTACCCGAGTTTTACCTATTTTCAGACTTCTTTGCCAAAGCAATGACACAGTTGAGTAAATCCAGCTAATGCTGGAAGATTTATGTCTGTGTTGTTTATTCCTTTTAATTACTGGAGCCTTTACCCTTTGGAGCCTGGGGTGGGTCGTAGGCTACACCTGTGTGCTGGGACACAGCCCTGGGTGGCCACTTGTGCCTTGGCCCTGCAGATACCAGAAAGACCTGGATCACCTTCTGTCTTCTCCCATGCTTCAGCGACAGAGAGCAGCTCAGAGAAGATGGATGGAGGCTTCAGCCATGAATCCATCAGGGGACACTGCCCTCTCATTGATCTGTCTGCAATATGCTGTGGTCTGCAGCCACTCCCACAGGCTGTGGTTTGGCTGAAGAGGGGAGCGTGGTCCACCTCCCTGCTGATGGATGCAGCAGGCAGGGGTTTGAAACCCCTTTGTTCCCCCCAGGATGGTGACCCTAATGGCAAAGTCATCTGTCATCCCCTTCCTGGCAGCTCACCTTGGTCTCCTTATTTGCCCCAGGAAAGAACAAAGGGTAACCTGCTGCCTGGCTCTCTGCTGCCAGGTGGCCATGGCCAGCTGGAGCCTGGCTGCTCCCCGAGGTGGGCACAGCAGCCACAGCTGGGACCCCAGAGCCCAGGTGGCTGCAGAAGGGATGATCTGAAACTGCTTGAGGGAGCAGCTTTTGCCCAGCCAGGGATTCATCCAGCTCAGTGCCTGGCCATGGCATCCCTGAGAGATGGGAGCTGGGGGGGACCCCTGTGTGGGAGCCCAAGTCGGGAGGCTGCTAGGGGCAGCAGGAGATGGAACAGAGAGACACAGCTCCTGCTCTGGAGACATCCCAGAGCCACCTGGCCTGTTCCTGTGCTATCTGCTCTAGGGGGTCCTGCTTTAACAGTGTAGTTGGACTGGATGATGTCCAGAGGTCCCTTCCAACCCCATCAGTCTGAGTTAGTCATTCTGTGACACAGATGCTTTAAAGTCTGAGGTGTGCGGAGAGGAACGTCTTTAGCCAAGACCCCAGGATCTTACCCAGGCACTACCCATTGCTGCTCCTCATCCTCCCCAGGACATGTCCCCCAAAACCTGTGCTCCCCTCCTCCACCAGGTCGAGCCCTGCTCCTGCCCCATCACCTCTGCCCCTCCAACCAGCACCTGAAAAGCAAAGTCCTCCTCTGAGGAGCTCCCCCACCTCCTCCGTGACTCAGTTTCCCCCGTTACCATCGAGTGTTCCCAGGACATCCCCGCTGAAGGGAAGGACCTACAGCCCCACCCGGCTCTACAGAGCAGCTCCTGCAGAAGGAAGGGCTGCAGCCTCTTCACCCCGCTGTGGGGAAGGGACAGAGCTCTCACCCCCTCCGAAGGGGCTGCAAAGGGTGGCTGCAGGAGACGAATCCCCCTTCCCCCAGCCCCTCTGAAGCCAAAGCCCTGAACACAACCACTTCTGCCCCCACCCCCTGGCAAAGTGCAGCCCCGAGAGCGGGGAGCAGGAAGGGGAGTGAGAAGCTTCTGCTGAGAAGAAAGAAGGGGAAAGGAAAAAAATGAAAGAAAAATAAAACCGCGTTGGAAGCCACCAGGAGGGTGGATGAAGGAAAGGGGAGGAGGAAGAGGAGGACGGAGGGAGGGAAGGAGGAGGGTGGGAGGCTGGTGGAGGCGGGGGCTGCAGCCCGTAGCGAGGCAGCTGCGGGGTGGGGAGAAGCCCCGGGAGCGGCTCCGGGAGGCTCTGAACGGCGGGAGCGGGTCGCAGAGCGAAGGGGAGGGCGAAGGTACCTGCCGGGACCCCCGCGCACCAACGCGCAGGATTTTATCCCCGACGGCAGAAGGGTTCAGTGGAGCGGGACCAGTGCCAGCCATGCCCCGGAGCACTGGGCGCACTGGGAGCTAAGGATGGGGCCCAGCCTTCGTCTTGCCCCCCTCCTCCTCCTGCTGCAGGTAAGATGCTTGCCAGCCCTCTTCTGCCAGATGGCCCTTGCCCCTTCCCCCCATCACCCCTCCGCGCCCCGCGGTTCCCCGCAGCGAGTTTCCCGTTTGTCTGACGGGAGGGAAAAGTCAAGGGCGAAGCTGCTGCACAAAGGGCCCTCGGGAGGTTCCCCCAGTGGAGGCAGCGGCGCCTGGCGAGGGCTCCCCGTGCCCCACAGCTAGCGAGGACGGGGCTGGAGCCAGGGGAAGGATCACTGGAGGAGGGGTAGACTCCCAGCCGGGGCCTCCCAGTCTTAGCCCATGACCCCCAGCGTCTCCCCACCTCAAACCTCCCAGAGAAACCAGCTGCCACCCGTTTCCCTTAGGCCACTGGGAGGGGGTGGTTGCTCAGCATGGGTGATGGACAGGGAGAACACAAATGCAAAGCCCACTTGTACCCCCTTTAGCTGACTTTCCAGCGAAACCTGTGCTTTCCCCCCACCTGCAAAGCACACGGCCCCCCTCTCCCAGCCACTCGCAGTGGGACTGTGGCTGCTGCCAACTGCAGCCCTGCACAAAGTGCAGACACTTTGTCAGGAGCCAGAGTCCTCCTCCCCAAGGACTCACCAAGGAACCTTCCCAGCCCAAAGCAGTGCTTCCATCCCAAACCCTGGGGAAGCGAGGAGACAAAAAGGTCTCTAGCAAAACCTT
>JAOXOE010029489.1:0-14391 GCA_028565055.1 Phoeniculus purpureus
TTCTCTGGAGACATTTAAGACCCACCTGGATGTGTTCCTGTGTGACTTGGTCTAGGTGATCCTGCTGTGGCAGGGGGCTTGGACTGGATGATCTCTGTAGGTCCCTTCCCATCCCTAATGATTCTATGATTCAAACTTGAAATAGGCTGCCCAAGGAGGGGGATTGAGTTGCCATTCCTGGATGTGTTCCACAGCCACCTGGATGTGGTGCTGGGGAAGGTGGTTTTGTGGGGGGGGGGGGTCTGTCAGTGGACTGACTAGAGAAGGGGGTGTGGTTGGACTTGATGGTCTTCAAGGGCTTTTCCAACCTAAGCGGTTGTATGATCTGTGCCAGGAAAACCAGGGCATGGTGGTGTTGCTGGGACTGGGGGTAGTGGAGGCTGCTGCACGTCAGTTGTCACTGGCCACAAAACTTGCATTTAGCTGGGAAATAGATGAGTTTTGAACCCAGAGCCTGTGGCCGCTTGCCAGGTCTGAAGGCACTGGGCAGCAGCAGTGTTCACATCATGCTGAGTGTCCTGCAGTGAGTTTGCTGGCTGCAGATGGGCCAGCTGAGACACCCTGTGGGCCAGCTGAGACACCCTACGGGCCAGCTGAGACACCCTACTCATGAACAGGAGTGGAGGTGAGTCCCACCCGCAGCACGGCTCAGCCTGGTGAATGTGTGGTCGCCCCCCACACGTGGGGAGCCACAGCTCAGAGGTGCCAGCTCTTTGCAGGAGAGGTCTGCGGCGATTTGCAGGGCAGGGAGCTGCTCCTTCCCCTCGGCAGGCTCCAATTCCCTGGCACTCCAACGTGTCTTTTCTCCAGCCTATCTGAGGACTGGGGAAGCAGCATCTGAGCCTTGAGGGGCAGCAGCGATGGGACCTCCGACAGGAGGAGAGATGGAGTGTTCAGGCTAAGAAATGAAAGTTGTCGTTGGTTTCTCCTCCCCATCCCTTCCAGCCTGAGACAGTGACCCCGTTCCTGGGGGATCCCTGTATTTTACAGCTCTGAGCTTGTGTGGGGTGTCACTTTTTTCCACGAGCCAGCGGATGCTGCCACATCCCATCCCCTAATCAAAGCTCCTCTGTCAAAGGGCCGCCGTCAAACGAGCCGGCGGTCTCGTTATTACATCCCATTACCGCCTCCGGCAGCGACTGCTCTTCATAACCGCCCAGGCAGGCTGACAGGTAACCAATGAGATGCATATCCCAGCGACATCCCCCTGCCCCCCAGGGAGCCGGGACCCTCTTCGGTGCCGCAGCCGACTCTCATTGTGGCTGGGGGCTCGGCGTGGAGCAGCTGGGACCATTGTCTGGCCGGCGGAGCGCGAGGCCATGGCGCAGCGAGGTTTGCTCTTTTGTTCCCGTCTGCCGCGCGGGGTCGGCGCGGGACGGGGTCCTGTGCGCGCCGCCGGGGTGCAAGGGGGAAGAGGAGTCACCCGGAGCCGGGGCGACGGCTGAGGTGGACAAAGCGAGAGGGGGGACAGGGAGGCTGGAGATCTGCCTAAGTGATGTGGTCCGTGCGGCTGCAGCCCCGATGGCTGTCGATTCCTTCCTCGCTTTGCTGGTGGCATCCAGCCCATCGCCCTTAAATCCCTGTAACGCAGGGCACGTGCTGCTGGGGCTCGGCTACCGAAGGCAAATCGTGTCGGGTTTGGGGCAGGCTCTTCCCTCTGAGCCTCCCCCCTGCTCGTTCGCTGCGGGTTTTGCTTTATTGATGGATCGTGGAGAGCCGGAGACGTTTGGGTGTTTCATGTTTTCTGGTGGGGGGGTGAATTGTGGGTGGGAGGGATTTTGGAGTTGGCCTCCGGGGTCGCTCGGAGGATTAAAGGTGTTTGCTGGCTGGGTACTGGGAGAGTTGAGGGCTGGTTCTTCCCTTAATTACTGCAAAAATCAGACGTGGCTGGTTCAGGTGTGGAGGGAGGTGGTGGTACGTCAGCGAGCTGCGAGTCCATCCAGGCACAGAGGCTTGTAGGGGGGTGATGCTGGCTGCAGCATCATCTCGTTCCTGCAAGGAGTTGAGATGTCATGAGAGCAGCCCCCATAACGGGCTGTCGGCGAGCACTGGGCAGCCTCGGGTGAGACCCCGTCAGTCTGCCCTGCGTGCTCGGGGCAGGGGGGTTCAGCATCCTTCAGGCTCAACCTGTCGTCGTGGAGGGCTGGGGCTGTGCGTTTGAGGTTGCAGCACGATGGTCCAGGCTGGGTGTGGGGACACGTGGAGCTTTTCTGCTGTTAAAGTGAGTTTTGTCCTCTGGCTGAGGTGGATGTGGCAGCCACAGGGGCTCCAAGAACACTTTTGATTCGTTGCCTTCAAATCCTTGAGCCCTGAAACAGGACATCTGCTGAATCACCTGTTATTGTGCAGAGAACAGAGCTGTCCTCCAGGAACAAAGGAAGGATAAGTCTGAGACGGAGACGAAGGAGGTGGTGTCCCCCGGGTGAAGACAGCCCCACAAAGCTGCCAGGATTCAAGGGGTGGAGAAGCATCCCAGTGTGGTGAATAAAACCTCAAGTGATGGCTGGATCCATCCCGTGATGCTCCAGACAGCCTCTGGCCACGTGCTTCAGCTCTCCAAAGGATGATGAGGGGACTTGAGCATCTCCCCTGGCCTGGGCTGCCCACAGAGCTTGTGGAGTCTCCTGCTCTGGAGACTTTCAAACCTCCCCTGGATGTTCCTGTGTGACCTGATCTAGGGGACCCTGCTCTGGCAGGGGGGTTGGACTGGATGATCTCTTCCAACCCCTCACAGTCTGTGATTCTGAAGCCCGAGGAAGAGCCACATCCAGGCTTTGCTGCGACACAGGTTAAACTCGGTTCAGCTCTTTTGAGAAAGTCCTTGTGAGTGTAAAGCCAGTGTAGACCTGGCTTTGGATGGGGTTTGCTGCTCTGGGGTCACGTTACCTGATGCTGGGCTGTGCAGTCACAGCCCCAGCACCACTTGCCCTGCGGCAAGTGCCTGCTGCCACCCAGGGTTTCCCTGCAGGCTGCCTGGCCTCCTGCAGGCTCAACCAGCAAAGCGAGAGGTGCTTCCCGTCACCTCTTGATGCTGGAAGGTTAATCCCTCGCTCCCAGCCTGCTGTAGCTGTTGGACATGAGCGTCAGCAGCAGGAGGATGAGCTGTGGGGCTGGTCTGCCCACGGTGCCCAGTGGTGGGCGAAGTCTTCCTCTTGAGGAGCGTCTGCAGAGCGCGTTGCTCCCCGACGGCTCCGTCTAAGTCCCGTTAATAATTCAGCGCTCACATCCTCTTCCTGGGAGCTGCTGCTGCTGCTGTGCACTTAAGCAACTGTGCCCGGGCCAGCAGATGCCACCTCTTCGCCTTGATGGCCTTGGCCGTCTCCAGCAGCAGCACGAGGGCTGAGCGGAGCAGCGCCAGGAGCCCTTCTCAATATTTAAAGACTATTGATGGGCAGTCAGGCTGGGGTGGTGCAAAAGCAGAGACGTCTAGACACGGGGGGACGTGGCGAGGCTGCGCTTGCTCTGTGCCCGAGGTGCAGCAGGGGAGGACAAGCTGCTTCCTTACAGGTTTAGCTCTTTCTCAGTGCAGAGTGTGGGGAGGTTGCCCTGTTCTGTAGCTACTGGGGAGGGGGAAGTGGGTTTAGATGCCTCCAAATCTGCCTTCGTTTGCTCTGGCAGCAGCAGCAGGACGTCTTCCCCAGCATCTCAGAAGGGAGGGGAGCGCTCTGAGTCCAGTGTCAGCGAGGAGGAGGAGGAGGAGGAGGCAAACTTGCGCAAGAAGTCTGGGAACAGGACAGGGCTCTTCGGGGAAGAGCAACGCCTTGACGGGAAGAGAGAATCGTGAGTCCGGAGCGGAAGTGAACGGCATTTCCTGCACGGTCTGGGTTTGGGGGAACCAAGGCAGAGGTCTCGTGTCTTCCGTGGCTGTTGTGGTGGACCCTGACTCAAAACCAGTGGTCGCTGTGATTTGTGCTCCAGATGTTGAGAAGGGAGGGGACAGCTGCTGAAGCCCAGCGTAGAAGTCACTGCAGAGCATCATCTAAGGAGGAGGCTTCCTCAAGCTGCTGTAAAACAGAAGGGTGAAGGAAATCCCAGCTCATTTTGCTCTGCTGCAGCATCCTCAAGGCTTAATTCTGCTTAATACTTCGGACTAGATGATCTTTCAAGGTCCCTTCCAATCCCTAATGATTCTTCAGTCTGTCTGCTCTGGGCTGGGCTCATAGAGTCTCGTTTGTGAACCGACAGAGACACCTTTGGGGTCTCGACAGCTGCCCTTCGCCTGGTCTCAGGGGCTTTCTGGAGGGGGAGCCAGAAGCAGGGGGTTGGGGGGTGTGTGACTGAAATGACTGGGTGTCCTGGTGACCCGTTTGCTGGGCTCAGCTCTCCGTATCCTGCTTCTTTCACTTCTCCTGGCCACTGAGGCAAGAAGCTGATCTCGCTTTCCGTACCTGCCACTGCCGTCTCTAAGGTCCCCCTGGGGTCTTCTTTTCCCTAGGCTGAACAATTCCAGCTTCCCCAGCCTGTCCTCACAGCAGAGGTGCTCCAGCCCTTGGATCCCGTGGCCTCACTCCAACAGCTCCAGGTCCTTCTGATGCTGGGGACATCAGAACTGGCCACAGGATTTGAGGTGGGGGGGGTCTCACAAGAGCAGAGGAGAAGGGGAGAGCCCCCTCTCTGGCTCCGCTGACCCCATAGCTCTTGGTGCACCCTAGGACAGGGATGTCCTCCTGGGCTGCAGGAGCTCACTGCCAGCTCTTGAGCTTCTTCTCAATCAAAACCCTCAAGTACTTCTCTGCAGGGCTACTCTCAGCCCACTCTGCCCCCAGCTTGTCACTGGGACTAGCCCTTGTGGCGCAGTGTGTGCCACTGTCCAAGAGCAGCACGGTGGCACCACGTGCCCTGTTCTTGTGCCACTCTCCACTGGTCCAGCACCTTTCTCCTAGCCACCTCCCGCATCCCCGTGGAGCTGCTGATGCAACATGAACAGAGCCAGTGGCTTCGGACCCGTTTCCAAGACACGATGGCGTTGCATGTGCCGCTGGTTTTTGTTCGCCATCCCCACAGCACCGCAGGTCTGCTGACACCGGTGCCCTGCAAGCCGCTAGGCCTCCAGTAAGTGCTGTGCTGGACTTTATTACTTCAGCCCAGTTATCCCAGTGCCAACCCCGCAGGTTTCTGATGAGCAGAAGCAACGGCCTGCACTCAGCACTCAACGTCTGGTGCCTCCTCTCTTCCTGGGAAAGAGAGAACTGTTGGCTGTTCGTTGCCGTTTCAAAGCAGCCAAGTGTTTTGTTGCTCTAGTGGCCATCCACAGGAGCCAAACTCTCCTGGAGCTGTGGTGGCCCTTCTTGCCCTCTGCATGCCACACATTCCTCGTGTCCGGATGCGCTGGGGTCTGGGAAGTCTCATTACTTGCTCGTGACCCCCCCCACCCCTCCTCTGGCTTTTTGCCACCTTCCCAACCCTTCTGTCCCTGCTGGGATTGCCCCTCTCCTGCGGTCGGCTGTCGGGGGGTTGGAAGGGCCCCCTGGAGATGATCCCGCACCCTGGCAGAGCAGGGTCCCCCGCTGCAGGTCCCACAGGAACAGTTGAGGAAGGTGCACAGGGACTGCTCTGGGGGACTAGTGGCATCAGAGGAGCTGACAGGGGCTGTCCGAGGTTGCTGATGGGAACGCGCCGTTGTCTTCTCACGCAGCATCACCTGCAGTGACTGCTCGGAGCCCCAGCAGCCAGTCCACAGCCCTGTAAGAGCTCAGAGAGGGGGGCTGTGCCCAGACCTGCTCTCTTTGAAGCTGTGTGAGTCGCGTTTTAGGGGGTTCAGGCTGAGATGATGTCGTGGAGGAGAGCGCCGAGCAGATGAACACAGGGACCATTTGTCCTTGCAAAGCTCCGTGGGTGGCTGTGAGCAGAGGGGAGCTGCGTTGGCTCGGACAGCTGCTTAGAGAAAGCAGATGTGCAGGGCAGGGAGCACAAGTGAGAGATCTGAGCCCATGGGGCAGCCCTCTGACGAGCAGCTAGAGTCACAGCAGAGCACGAGCGGCTCCGTTTCTCTTCGGAAAGAGCTTGTCATCTCTGGTAAAGCTGCTTTGGTTGGTGCTGTCCCCCAGCAGCCTGCGCTGCTCTTCTTGGATGGAGCAGCCTTCACAGAATCATTGGGGTTTCATGTGGGAGCTCAGAGCTCACCCAGCCCCAGTCTCACCAGACCAGGTTGCCCAGAGCCCCCTCCAACCTGGCCTCGGACACTTCCAGGGGTGGAGCAGCCACAGCTTCCCTGGGCAGCCTGTTCCAGCGCCTCAGCACCCTCATGGGGAGGAATTTCTTCCTAAGCTAGTTCTGAGTAGCTGTTTTCTTGGTCTTGCTGCTCAGTGCGCGGCTGGCTGGCTGCCACCCCGCCCCGTGTCCTCTGCAGCCCCCTCGGCACTGAGCTCCAGGGGCTTTGGTGTTGTGCAGGCTGCTGAGGTGCAGAGCTGGGCACGTGCTGAGATTGGCTCTCTCCAGCCGTTAGAAGAGCAGTTGCTGCTGGCAGACGTCCTGGCTGGTGTCAGGTCAAGTTTTGCTCAGGGTTGGAGCAAAGTCTTTGGCAGAGATTCTGGGGTTTGCTGCGTTACTCAAGGGTAGGTTGGATGGGGCTGTAGGCAACCTGGTCTGGTGAGAGGTGTCGCTGGAAGCAACCTCCTGCCTCAAGAGCCTCCTTTCTGTTACGTTTCCTTTTGCAGTGGGATGGTAGAAACCCTCGGAGAACCCGCTGGTGGGGAGTGGCAGCGCTTGCTGCGGCAGCTGGCACCGCCGAGCACTGCTCGTATTGATTGGAGCGGAGGCAATTAAGAGGCTCCTACTGCTTTTGATGGAAGTTTTTCTGCATAAGGAGGCTCAGAGCAGAGGGGAGGACCATTACTGTGGGTAAACACCGTGCAGGCGAGCGGCTGGGTTCTAGAGGCCTCTCACAGCCTCGGTGAAACCTGAAATATTTGGGGCTGGCTGCTGAGGAGCAGCTGTCTGAGCGGTGTTGGCTTTGCAGCACGTGTCCAGGCACCCCTCTTGCAAGGGGTGATGAGGTGTGAAAGCAAAGCAGGGTCTTCCTTTGCTGGGGTTCATAGAACTCTAGAATGGTTTAGGCTGGAAGGGACCTTAGAGATCATCTAGATCTGCTCTGGGCACCAACACCTCTCACCAGACCAGGTTGCCCAGAGCCCCATCCGACCTGGCCTTGAACACTTCCAGGGGTGGAGCGGTCACAACCCCCCGGGCAGCCTGTTCCAGGGTCTCAGCACCCTCACGTGGACCCTCATCCAATCTAAATCTACTGCCTTTCAGTTTCAGTCCGTTGCACCTTGTCCTAGCACTGCAGACCCTTCTCAAAAGCCCTTCTCCAGCTCTCCTGTAGCCCCCTTCATGTACTGGAAGGCTGCTGCTAGTCCCCAGAGCAGAGCTTCCCCAGCCCTCTGATCATCTGTCTGGACTCCATCCAGCATCTCAGGACTTGGTCCAGCATCTTTCACAAGTGTGAAAGGTAAAGTGTTTGGGATGAGTTAATGGGATCACTGGGCGAGAGATGGGATGATCCACTTCTCCTGGGTTGGTTTTGGCTTTCAATCCATGTGTTTGACGAGAACAGCAGCAGAGGAGCTGGGGTCTGCGGCGTTAGCACGTCCCTCGTTGTCCTGATGTCTTTAACATCTCTTCTTTAAAGGAGATGTTCTGCAGCAGCCTCGTGAGACCCCGAATCTTGTTTGGAGACAGCCCTGGGGAGGCTGGATGTTCCCTTGAGGGCAGGTGAGGAGAGGCTGGGAGACAGGTGGATACGACCTTCTCTCCCTCGCGCTGCGATAGCCCTTTCCCTCTCGCACAGGAACGTTGGCTGGAATGTGTTTCTCTTGGTAGCCATGTGGATGGCTGCTAGTCCAGGCGCTCTGGTGATGCTGAAACTTTGGGAAAGGCAGCGAAGGGGCAGGAGCTCCCCAGCCGTGCCGGGTTATGGGAGGGGGGCTGGAGCCTGCGTGAGCTGGTTTGGACTTGGCAGAGTTGGGTTATTGGTTGGGCTTGATGATGCTCTAGGGGAGGGTTAGGCTGGATGTTAGAAGCCCTTCCTCACGGGAAGGGGGGTCAGAGCCTGGAGTAATAGGGAATCATTAGGGATTGGAAGGAACCTTGAAAGATCATCTAGTTGGACTGGACTGCCCAGGGCAGTGGTGGATTCGCCATCCATCCCTGGAGGTGTTGAAGGGCAGCTTGGCTGTGGCCCTTAGTGCCCTGGTGTGGCCGCTGGTGTGATGTTAGGTCCTGGGCTGGGCTGGCTGAGCTCAGAGGGCTTCTCCAGCCTCAGTCATTCAGTGATTCTGTGATCTCCGGGGTCTTTTCCACCCTGAATGATCCTATGATTCCATGATCCCAGTGCCAGGAAAGCAGTGGGAGCTGGTGACAGTGGGGTGGGCTGACTGGAGGAGGGTGTTAAGGAGGCAGCAAGAGCCCTTCCTGGCTTTGGAAGGGACAACACAGCCTGGGCCAGGCCAGGCAGGTAGGACGTGCCCCTCTGCTCCCGCAGAGAAAGGCCCTTGGGAAGCGGCAGAGGAATGGCAAAAATGCATCGACGGCCGCGGAGCAGCGCAGAGCACCCAGCCTGGGTCTCATTTTCACATTGAAATGGTGCCTCTGCTCTCAGCTCTCGTTCTGCTGGCACGGCAACGGGGTTGCTGCTGTAATTGAGAAAAGGTGGGGGAAAACATGTTTTCGTTTGTTCCGTGCTCTTTCTCCCCTGCGTTCCGCAGCGCCGCGTCCGTAGCCGGCGTTCTTCTGCTGCTGTGGGTTTAGTTTCCTCTGAGTAGGAGGGTGAGGAGAACGGGGGTGACTCCTGGGGGTGCCTGAAACCCATCGTGGAATGGGGGTGCCTCTGTGTTGTATTGCAGAGCATCTCAGTTAGTCTCTGAGGCTCTCCCCTTGCTGCTCTGAGCCGTGCCCGGAGAAACTCTGCCCAAGCCCCTAGAGCTGCAGAGCAGTGCCAGAGGAAGAGCAAAAGCAGAGGCTGTGCTAGTCAGTCCAAAGGACTAAAACCAGGGCAGGTCTCTAGCAGAGCAAGAAGGGGCTGTGAGGAAAGGCTCGGTAGCCTCAGCGATGGCCAGCCCCAGCCAGAAGACTTAAAGTGCTGGCAGGCTAAGCCTCTTGTTTGCTCTAAGCTGTTTATTTTGCTGCTGGAGGACTTCCTAATCCATTTGGCTGAGTGGAAGCAGCCAGAGAAACAGTGAAGAGTCATAGAATCATTAGGGATTGGAAGGGACCTCGACACATCATCTGGTCCGGTCCCCCTGCCAGAGCAGGATCCCCTAGATCCAGTCATTAGGGATTGGAAGGGACCTCCAAAGATCACCCAGTCCAATCCCCCCAGCACAGCAGGATCCTCTAGGTCCAGTCATTAGGTATTGGAAGGGACCTCGAAAGAGCATCCAGTCCAATCCCCCTGCCAGAGCAGGGTCTGGCGTTCCCCACCCCCCTACCTGTGTTAGAGATCTGTTTCTGCATTTGTAACCTTAATCAATCACTTATTGAGTGCATGCCTGTTCATTCTCTAGCATGGAACAAGGGGTGCTTGTCTGTGCCAGCTCACGGGGACACACAGCCCAGGTCCAAGGCCAGGTCAGCACAAGCACGAGAAGCTCTCTGAAAGGACTGGCTCACGTCCATCGTAACGTGGCTAAACACCACAATCCTGTGAGCCCTCGCTTCGTAATGCGATCATGAGTTATTAAAGACTAATTCAGGGGACTTCAGGGAGGGGAGGGGAGGTCTGGGGTCTGCTCTTGGGTTTTTTCCCCGCTGTTGGGTCTCCCTCCCTGGCTGAGCTGCTCCTCTTGACTGTTGGCAAGGTGCTGTTGCAGGAGTTAATGTTTTTCAAGGTGATTCCAAAGCCTCTTCCTGGGTGTCGGTGCCTTTTCCAGACAATGGGAGCTGTTGTGCTGTATTCCCTGAGAGCCCAGCTTGCCTCACAGGCTCTTCAAGGAAAAGAAACCAGGGTTTTTGCTAAAAAAACCCCAGCTGAGCACTGTTGGAGCTTGGGGGGCACCACACGAGTTGTTCCCGTGGTGCCCTGGTCCGTGTCAGCACCCGGCCAAGGGATGGTGTTGGAAGCATCTTGCAGCCACCTCAGCATCTCAGCTCAAGCGTTGCTCATGGTTCTTGCAAATCCCAGCAAGGAAGTGGTGGTGTGCCAAGTGCCAGGACTGCTGAGGGGCAGGAGCCAGTTCTTGCTTGCTTGGGAAGTAAAGCAGGAATGCAGAAAACCCCCTAAAATGCGGAGGAAAGTGCCAGCCATTATTTGCAAACTCGTTAACTTTGGGGCTGGGAGCACTTGGCAGCTCTGGGCTGTATTCAGAGCAGTGCAGCTCCTCACCCCCTTTGCCCCACGGTGGGGAGGGGGGGGGCCTGGCTGTTGCCACCTCAGCTGCTCACTGAGACACGGTGGAGACCAAGGAGTGATTGGAGAGGGGTGGGAAAGGCAGAAAGCCTCATGGTCTCATAGAATCATTAGACATTAGAAGGGACCTCCAGAGATCATCCAGTCCAACCCCCTGCCACAGCAGGATCACCTAGACCAAGTCACACAGGAACAGTCCAGGTGGGTCTTAAACGACTCCAGTGAAGGAGACTCCACAACCCCCATGGGCAGCCCCTTCCAGTGCTCTGTCACCCTCACTGGGAAGAAGGTCCTTCTGATACTGATGTGGAACACCCTGGTGTTCCAGCTCACACCCGCTGCCCCTTGTCCTGTCACTGGGTGCCCTTGAGCAGAGCCTGGCTCCATCCTCCTGCCACCCACCCTTCACATATTTATAGACATTAACGAGGTCACCCCTCAATCTCCTCCAAGCTCAAGAGCCCCAGCTCCCTCAGCCTCTCCTCATAAGGGAGGTGCTCCCCTCCCTTCACCATCCTCGTTGCTCTGCACTGGACTCCCTCCAGCAGCTCCACATCCCTCTTGAACTGAGGGGCCCAGAACTGGACACAGCACTCCAGATGTGGTTGCTCAGCAGTGCAGAGCAAAGTGGGAGAAGAACCTCTCTCAATCTGCTAACCACCCCCCTTCAGATCCACCCCAGGATGCCACTGGCCCTCTTGGCCAACAGAGGGTTTGGGCTAGCTGAATTCCCAGAGTCACAGGTTCCTTCCAGCTTTTCCAGGCTCTGCTTTCCATAGCAGCTCACACCATCAGGCTGTGGATGGAAAGCCACCACCTTTGGGTGCTGCCTGCACCGTTCCCATTGCCAGGGACCGTGGCCATCCAGGCAGTAGCCACCTGCAGCTGAAGGTGATCCACACCGGAGCGCAGCTTCCTCTCTGCCTTTCCAGAGAAGTGGTTGTTGACATCCCAACTCCTGAACGAGCAGATCCTGCTGCCTCCACAGCAGTGGCATAGAATTTGCTCTCATGAGAAGTGGGATGTGCTGCAGTAGAAGTCGATCGGGAGAGAGCAGCGGAGCTTCGTAACCTGTTGCATGCACCCTCTGCTCAGACCCAAGGACACCTTAGGCTGCTGCTGGGGGCTCGGGGTGAAATCCTGTCGATCCAGCACCCCCCCAGCCCTGGAACTGTGCGATGCTCGCTGTGGAATGGGGAGGGGGGGAACCGTTGTGTGCCAGTGGCTCTCGCTGAAAAGTCTGGCACGTGGCAGAGGGATCGATCTCGGGCTGATGGGCGTCCCCGACAGCTTCTCCTGGTGGGTTTTTTATCCTCCTTTCTGTGCTTTCGAAAAGCAGCAAGAGAAGGGGGAGGCTGAGGGAGCCCACCGTGAAAATCTTCATCATTAGCAGTGGGTTAGTGCTGGGGTCGAGCTCTGCCTGCAGCAGCGGAAGGTAGCGCCTGGTTTTACTGGTAATTACTGGTGGGGGGGACAGGAGGGAGCGGTGGGGTTTGTCGTCCACCCCATCCCTTTTCAGCCCCACACTCACCGCCGGCGGCGTTGGCTCTGTTTGTGCCAGCGGGAACCTACTCCCCCCGGGTCTGCTGCAGTCAGATCCCGTTTGGTGCCAGCTCCAAGTTGCCTCGTGCCCTTTGCTGCGGGAGGAGAGTGGAGCCGGGTGTGCCTGAAGCGATGCCACGGGAGGGGAGGTGGTGGCGGTGCCCAGCATCCCCTCCCTGCCATCGATCCGGCCCCGTCGCAGCTGCCGGCTCTCGGCGAGGTCCTTCTGTGCTGTGAGTGCAAAGGAAGGGAAGAAAATCAATGGCCATCGGCTGAGCGGAGCCCTTTGATTTACTGCCGGCGCAGGAAGAAGTTCTTCATCTGCTGCTCCTGGAAGGGGCGGCTTTGCTCTTCGTTGTTAGGGAGCGATGCTGGAACGGCCCCCCGCCTCCCAGCCCAGCATCCCGAGGATGTTCACCCTCCTGTTGTTACTGCCGGAGCTCTCAGGATCCTGCCCGTGCACCCTTGTGGCCCAGAGGGCTAGTGGGCTCCTGGGGTGCATCAAGAAGGATGAGTCTAGCGGGTCTAGGGAGGTTCTCATCCCCCTCTGCTCTGTCTTGCAGAGACCACACCTGCAGAACTGTGTCCAGTTCTGGGCTCCCTGGTCCAAGAGAG
This sequence comes from Phoeniculus purpureus, assembly GCA_028565055.1. Classification (NCBI taxonomy): domain Eukaryota; kingdom Metazoa; phylum Chordata; class Aves; order Bucerotiformes; family Phoeniculidae; genus Phoeniculus; species Phoeniculus purpureus. The sequence continues at coordinate 12,503 of JAOXOE010029489.1, forward strand.
ACTGGGATCTACTGGAGAGAGTCCAGTGGAGGGCTACAAGGATGATGCAGGGACTTGAACATCTCCCCTGTGAGGAAAGGCTGAGAGAGCTGGGGCTGATTAGTCTGGAGAGGAGAAGGCTGAGAGAGATCTCACTGCTGTCTGTAAATCTCTGAGGGGTGGGGGTCAAGAGGAAGGGACCAGTCTCTTGTTAGTGGTGCCCAGTAACAGAACAAGGAGTAACGGGGATAAGCTGGAACATGGGAAGTTCCACCTCAACATGAGGAGAAACTTCTTCCCTGTGAGGGTGATGGAGAGGTTGCCCAGAGAGGTTGTGGAGTCTCCTGCTCTGGAGACTTTCAAACCCCTCTGGATGTTCCTGTGTGACCTGATCTAGGGGACCCTCCTCTGGCAGGGGGATTGGACTGGATGATCTTGTGAGGTCCCCTCCGATCCCTAGTGATTCTATGGTTCCTCTTCCAGCTGAGGTCCATCCCGAGCAGCAGCAGGAGCTGGGCACCCCGCAGCACTCCTCTGACAGGGCATGATTTCAGTGGTGATGACTGCAGGGCAATGTTTTAATTCCCTGTAATTGCTAAAGCAGGTTAGTGACCGCACGAGCGGCGGCAGATGCACAACTGGCCTGAGTTGTTGGCAGCGAGCGCGAGCCGATACCCTACAGCGTGAGCCCTGCTAATGTGGCTGTCCTGCAGAAACAGTCCCTCCTTTTGGAGTTTGAGGTCGCTTCTGGGTTCGGTCATAGAACTGGAGGGTTGGAAGGGACCTCCAAAGGGCAGCCAGTCCATCCTCACTACACCAAGCAGGGCCAGCGCTCCCCGGACCTTGAATGGCTCCAGGGATGGGGGCTCCAGCACCCCTCTGGGCAGCCTGTTCCAGGGATCCCCCACTCTCAGGTTCAACAACTTTTTCCTCCTGTCCAGCCTCACTCTGCCCTTTTCCAGCTCCAAACCATCACCCATCATCCTGTTGTTCCCTGCCCCTGGGAACAGGCTTCCCCAGCCTTCAGACAGCCCCTTTCAGGGGTTAGAAGGTCTCCCCGGAGCCTTCTCTTCTCCATGCTGAACTCCCTCAGCCTGTCCCCAGAGCAGAGGGGCTGCAACGCTCTGATCACCCTTTTGGCCTCCTCTGGCTTTGCCCCAACAGCTCCAGGTCCTTCTTGTCCTGGGGACTCCACAACTGGACTCCAGGTGGGGTGTCACCAGGGCAGAGCAGAGGGGCAGAGTCCCCCGTCTCGATCTCTGGCCACACTTGTGCTGATGCAGCCAGGATGCAGTTGGCCTTCTCTGGGCTGCCCTACTGGTGCCAGTAGCTGGAGGTGGGTGGTCGTTGCTTGGGCTGGTCAGACTCTCCACAGTGGAAATGCAAGGCGAGTTCTTCATGCCAAAGCTGCTCTGATCAAGAACCTCCTCTGCTGATGGGTTTGGGCATCGGTGATGCTGGGACTGCACAGCAGCACGAGGTGTGAATTGGGGAAGACAGAGGAAACTCAGAGCATCCCAGTACCACTTAGTGGCCAAATTAACTTGTCTCCCCTTTTAGTTACTCTCGTCGCATTTATCTGTGCAGCTTTGCAGGACATCAGGGTTCTGCCTCAGCCACAGCCCATCAGTTTGATCCCCTGTTTACAGCAGTGATCATGAGTCTTGAAATAGGTGGGAGAAAGGGAAAGACAGCAGCCTGCAGGGAGCTGGGAGCTTGTTTGCAGCCTCAGGCAATGCGGCTCCAGGAATGAAATTCTCCTGGAAGAGATCTGCCTGGGGAGGACACAGAGTCACAGAGCACTAGGGGTTGGAAGGGACCTCGAAAGATCAGCCAGTCCCATCCCCCTGCCACAGCAGGATCCCCTAGATCCAGTCATTAGGGGTTGGAAGGGACCTCCAAAGATCATC
>JAOXOE010029490.1:0-14389 GCA_028565055.1 Phoeniculus purpureus
CAATAAGGTCCCCCCTGAGTCTCCTCTTCTCCAGGCTAAACAATCCCAGCTCCCTCAGCCTCTCCTCATAGGGCTTGATTCCCATCCAGCCTTAACAAAAGAGTCACCTCCCTCTGGCTGTTGGGCCCAAGATTGGGAAAGGACTGGCCAGCTCACAAACTGTGTACGATCTCAACAGTTTGAAGCTTGGTCACTCACTCCTTGCAATTCAGTACTGAAGTGTTTCATTCTCTTCAGCCAACTGAAACCCCTTCATCCCACTGGCAGCAGTTGGTCTTTTTCTCATCTTTTCAGTCTTTACAACTGGGAAACCCTTTCAGAGGACTCTTTTGTAATGCTAAGCCCCAAGCACAGTTAAATCTATTTGGAAAACCACAGCTGATCAAGGAATTGAGACAATCCAAAAGCAGCTGGTTGCCCCAGGTCAGGTAAGGCTTGGATGGGGAGTTAGGCAAGACCTCCTGCCTCAGCCAGCCTTGTTGTCAGTTATGGTCAAGTGCCCTCTGATGCAGCTGCCCTACAGCTCTTGGGCACTTCTCAGTTGCTACTGAGACAGGTCTGGGTTTCTTGTTTGAACTGTCGGCAAGTGACAAGACAGCTATGTAAGTAGCTCTGGTTGCACAAAGTTCATTGCCAAAGTACCTAGGCTTGTTGCAACACACTAAACGCTCCAGTGGCAGAGGGCTCAGAAACCACCATGTAAGGGCAAGGGGAACTACGAGAACATTGCAAAAACGCTCCCATGCTGAAGAGAGGTATAGTTTGCATTTTACAGACAGACTATCCGAGGCAGAAAGCCCTTCTTGGCCACATTAATGTTCACTCCCAGCCCCACTGTTTTGGAGCCCTTCAGTCTGCTCTGCAGTCAGTGACTCCCCAATATCTGGTATGCTGCATTTATCTGAGTATCTCTACCACAACAGCTCCACCCTGGCCTCACACAGGAGGGGTCAATGCACTAAACCTGCACAAACTCATCATAATCCAAGCAGAGATCATCAAAAGTATTTTAATGATTAAACTATATCAAATATTAACAATATAGGTATATTCAGATGGCCCAAGGTTTTATTTCTAGCACATTTAGACAGCCTATTTTTAAACATCATTGCTGCTGTAAGAACTATGTAAAGACTCTGCAAACCAGTACCTAGAAATGAAGATGCATGCATGAGCTTCGATAATGTAAACATAACAGACACTGTCTCCTTCAAAATGAGGAATGAAAACCCACAAGCATAGTAGAAGAACTTATTAATTCCCTAAGACATGTGCAAAATTTTTTTAAAAAAGGTTTAATTACAAAAATTTAAACATGTTAAAACTGGCATTTATATAAATATTAAAAAAATAAAAGTTAAACTTGAGCAATGACCAGCAGAACACCTTGCACATTTCAATCTTCTAGAGCTTGATGAATTAAGTATTCATAAGCCAGTCCCCACCACAGTAGATACCAGTATCCCAGCAACAGACACTGGCTTTGCAACTGACTCTTCAAACGTGCAAGGCAAGATTTTACAAGAAAGAGTAACTCAAACCAAACCCTCAGATAAGAAGCCAAAACATGACTGGTGAAATATAGAGCTCACTTTACAGAAACAGCAACTTCCAGCACTTTTCAGTAACATTAAAAAATATTAGGTATGATTTACTGTTTAATTTTGCTTTTTTACTATTTTTTTTCCAAAAAAACCAAACCAAAACAACCACCCACGTCTGTGTTAGGCACATTTTGAAAACGAACGTCTGCTATGTGAAGAACATCACATATACCAACTTAAAGGCAGGCAATTCCACCAGAAAATCATCTTGCTGTCTTCATTAGACTTTTGGATATGCCACAGACTTAAACAGTAGCTCCTAAAACACGGATATGGCTGTGGTAATGACCCACGAAATTCTGCCAGTTTCCGTATTAAAAACCACTCTTCATTTAGCATTTAAGATGTGCAGGAGTAAGGAAACAAAGAAAGATGGGTCCACCCTGTATATACTCTAAACCTTGGAGAGACAAGATTTAAGTCTTTCTGGACTGTGTAAACACCAATTAATCTGACAGGAATGACATACTCCAAATAAAAAAATAAGATCTATTAAAAATGCCAAAGAACTTTTCCGCAGTGTGTGACTGTGTAGTCAGTCAAAGCCAAATGTGCCCAGCTAAGTGTGCCACTGCCAATTGCACTGCGTCACTTAAGAGATGCATCGCGCACGGAACAGCAGAACCAGCAGCGGGTTCCTCTGTGACCTTTTAATACAAAGTCAGCTGACTGAAAAGCTGAAACATACCCTAGTTTTTGAAAACTGTAATAAGCTTTGGGCCCTGCTTTTTGAATTTAAGGCATGTGTGTTTATCTACTGAAACCCTCATAGTACAAATTACCTCTACAGTCACATGCAGGATCTACAGTGTAAGAAAGAAAAGGTTTAAATTACAGTGTTTTCAAACTGTGAATCATAATTCAGCACCTATCATATTGACTAGTAAGGCAACAGCAGTGTCTGATACTACAATAATACTCCCTTTCACATCTATAGTGGGAGTCAGTGACAACCCAGAATTAACTCCAAAAACTTTAACTTACTTTTATGTTCTGTATACAGTTTCTAGGGTGTTTGCACTGGTTAAGTCCTACGTAAATCACACTATTCTAGGCAGGAATAGTTACAGTAGCTGTTAGAGTATTAGTGCACAACTCTTATTGTGCTTACAATCAGATGATTTTGTTGTTGGGGTTATCAAAATAGTTTTTCAGTTTGGTCTTCAATCCTTCCTTTGTTTCCTTTGTTTCACATTGTTCTCAGGGGAAGAACTGCTGTTTGTGTACCCATTCACTGTGGCTGTAGAGCCGTTTTGATACTCTTTCCTCTTCGAGGATGCCTTCTTGTTGTAAGTCTAAAATATATGGAAAGACACATGGTTTTGCTTAAATAGATATAAATAACCAGTTCCTCACAGTAACCCAAGAAACCCAGAAGTAAACCCGAGTCATTTTTAAAGACCTCCGTCCAGTGGCGGGGTTTAACAAGTTCTGCCATTTGTTGTGTATGAGGCTCGTTCACCTCAGAAAGATGATTAACTCACTGGAAAAGAAAAACCGCCTGACGGCAGCACTGGTACGGTTACATTGACAGCAAGTTAGAAGCAAGAGAAACAATTTTATGAGCAGACCACGGCAGAAAAGCATCCTCAAAACAGCAAGTGAAGAAGGAGGTTTGATACTCTGCAGGTGCCGATCTCAAAGCAGGTCATAAAGTGAGTAAACAAGAACAGTGGAGGAAGTTCAGAGGCAGAACCGTTAAAGGAATTACCACTGGCCAACATGTGAAACAAAACCTAACAGGCTCATGGAGGATAGAGGCACCAAAAAAATAATTAAGGACAGTGGAAAATGTCTTCACAATTAGTCTTCATCAAAGAGGCTCAGCTGCCTGACAAACAATTTTGAAAATACGTTTGGGTGAAAGGAAGTTAAACGGTTAAAAGTTAAAATAGGAGTAAAACTTGATCAAGAAAGTCAAGTACTATTTGGAATATACTGTCACGCTAAATTTGCACATTCACGTGCACCAAGTGGTATGACGCACAGGACTGATTTTAGGTAGCACTGAAGGATCAGCCTGTTAGGTTTCTCTCCATGAATCAATCTCAGCAGACCTAAAATGCTGACATTTTTCAAGAGGTATTTAGAACACGTGTGATATTTAAAATATTCCTGCCTGTTTGGGGCAGGAAGCTCGGCTGGTTTGAATTTCTGACGGTGGATCCTCCTTTGCACAGGGTCTGATTGTGAACTGCTCAGAACACCACACTCCAAGTCTAGATGTGTCCTGACTTGAAACCAATTTTGTACAGAAACACAGCTCAAAAAGCTGATTTTCTGTATGGAAATACAAATGCCTGTAACAGTGAGCCCAAACCAGACTGTTATGTGCTGAAAGCTTGGGCAGTTTCCCTAGGTATAAAACAAACATTTCCCCTGTAAGAGCAGTAATGAAAAGAATTCCTTTGGATGCTTCACAGGCTGTTTGATTTCAGACTGGGAAGCTGTTTCTTAATCAGAGTTCTTCCCTCCCTCCCTTGCCTGCTGTTAAAATTGCATTAGCAACACACTTTTTCCTGGTGCCACTCTGCTTACTGAAATTACTAACTGTTCTGAATTGCAGACAGGAAACATCAGAAGATTTTAGCAGGACAGCAGACAACCAGTGCAGTACTTTAAGTAGAGAGCAAGTTACTGGAATAGATAACAAAAGGATATTTGAAGCACATTTTTCTGTAAGCAGCTCTCCAATGACACACAGCCAACCACAAAAAGTTGATGAATAACATTTTTACCTGAATATAGAAATTTGTGAAGAGGATAATCAAAGAAATCATATAAGATATCTGGAAATACAGCCAGCCCTGAGGAAATGCACATGGCCAAACAACACCACAGCTGGTCTGGAAGATTGTCAGCACAAACTGAGTCTGGGGAGAGAACAACAGAAAATAAGAGAGAGAAACAAAGTCCCTGAATGCAAGGACTGGATGCAATCTCATCAGTTATTTCCAAAACATGTCAAAAATACGTAACTTTGCATGTTTGACCGGTTTGTCCTCTCTATCTAAAGCAGCATAAACCTGAGCTAGCAGGGTGTGACATTGAAGTGTTTGCATTTGATTAATACTGTTCTATTTTAGAGCATTAGAGCTACTTCTATGTAATTCATTTATAAACACTCTAAGAAACACAGATCACCTTCTTCTAGGGAGAGCTCATTTCCTAGTGGAGTTGGACTCTACTATCCTAAAAGAGCAGATCTACATCTCACTGCTTCAGTTGTAAAAGATTTGGGGTCACCGTGTCTACACACAGATCCTGCAACCCTCTTCCACAGAGAGGAACTGCATGACCTGTGAATGGCTCCAGTGGAAGTTACAGGGATAAAGGCTGCAGGGAAGCTGGGGAGGCAGGAAGGAGGATCAGGTTCTAGTTATCTTTAGTTAATCTCTTTGGAAAAACAGAGTTTGGATTGAAGTGCTGCAGAGAGCCTTAGGCAAAATTCACCCTTACAAGAAGGCTACCAGATTAGGGAATGTTTATTTTAAAACAGAAAGACTTGTGTTCTGCTCTGCTATTTTGCTGTTCTAACAGCTATGCAGGCAGGGAGTGAAACCAGCTCTGACAACAGCCAGGGGTGCAACCCAAACACTTGCATTCTGTAGCTCTCAACCAGCATGAAGAAGAAAGCCTGCATCTGGAAGTGAAAAACAAAAGAGAGCAGCCACAAGCACACCCCCCACCAGCTCTAAAACAATGGTGTTTAGCTATCCTTCAGGGATGAAAATTAAAGGTATTTTAGGATATTTTTAATATTTAGTACAAGCAGTTGAACACAGAATTACAAGAGGAAAAAAAAAGCATTTGCCCATTTAAAGCACAGGATGAGACCAGAAATATTGAACAGTTCTTAATAAACCACTTATAACTGTATGCAAGTGTGAGTTAGAAAGGCCACTGCACCTCAGGACCAGAATGAAGGCCCTTGTTAGCTGCACAGTGCAGTGCAGTCAGTTTCTGGTCTGTCCTCTCAACACCAGCCTAAGCAACAAAGCACAGGCAATGGTGTGAAAGCTCAGGTGGGCTAGGAAGAAATGCTTGTCCCTCCCCCAGCTAGCGAGTCCCAGAAAACTCAGCAGTGCAACTCCCAAACACATCTAGCCATACAACCAGGTGTGTGTTGGAGAAAGATCCCATCGGCCTCACAGCATCAATCTGTAAACACCATCAGTCTCCAGCTCTTGCAAACAGTAAAAGGAGGGGCAGAAGCTGGATTTCTAAGGTGGTTTAGGCACTTACAGAGGTAGAAGATTCTATCCTTCCTTCTCCTCTCTTCTACCCCTAACAAAATTGTCTAACTCAGTAGTGAGGATCTCATCAAGAACATAAGAGCCTGTTGAAACACCAAAGAGCTAATGTCTCACCAGCTGCCCCTGTGTGATGTACTTCTTCCACCACAGATACGGACGCATTGCTGGAACAGCAGACAATCCGTAGTAGGAGTACATGAGGACATGGATAAAGCTGTTCAGTGTGGCACCAAAGTAAGCTAAAAAAAGAGCAAAGGAAAAAGAAAGCATTACCAGGAACACGCTGTTTCATGGCCTGACAGAAATAACAAGATCAAAACATTACTATTTAAAACATGATTTGTCTTAGAAGCTAGGCAAGAGACATATTTTCCCCCCTTAATTTTACTTCTGCTCAAAGGGACTAACTGAGCCACTCTGCACTTTATACCAGCCTTCTGGATTTATTCCCTTGATTTGTTTTTTCACATCTACATTGCAACTTCTCCAGGGAACTGAAGAAGCTAATAAAAAGGAGGTACATAGAAGTGCCCAACAATCGATAGCGCCATGGTCTAGCTGATGTGGTGATGTTAGGTCACAGGCTGGACTTGATGATCTTAGAAGTCTTTTCCAGCCTCAATAATTCTGTAATTCTGTCATAGCTAATTTCAGACTTACTTCACTTCCTTCTAGGCAGAAGCCTTTTCTGTCATTTATAAGCAAAAGCGACAGGTGTCTTCAGAAACCATGTTAGGGATTGTATTTGTCCTTGTTCATAGCACCTTTAGTTGTTGAAGCAGAGCTTAACTTGACGCTACACTTCACAAAACTGATGACCAAGCAAAACGTAAGGCTTGGAAAGGAAGAACACCACCACATTACTACAAAAGGCACCAGAGTATTTCCAAGACCAGACAAACACAAAACAGACTTTAAGCATCTGCAGTTCTGAGTGTTGTATAAACAGGATTGACTTCTCCGGAGCACAATCTGGTTCCAGGAGCACACTTGTTAGAAGTTCAGCATTTCTCAGTGTTGCACAACACCACAAAACAAACTTGGGTCTCTATCTTGCTTGTGTGCAACCCAGGCTCCTCAACTGCACAGCCAGCAATTCACATCCACTGAACTTGAAAGTTTCTTTGGGTTGAGTGTGCAGCAAAGCTGCATGTCTGAGCCACAAGCGAGCCTTGCTAATGCAGTTAGGAAACAACGTGCAGTGGAAGCAAACTAAAGAATTAAAACAAGATCGCCAGAGGTTAGCAGGAATTACATGAGAGAGAGAGAGAGACGGAAATCTTCCACTTAAAGAGCATTCAGTCAGGTTCATTAGCTCAAGGGACAAGATTTTAATTGAAATACTTTGTTATCAACAGTGATATAATGAGATTAAATCAAGAAAGCAACATCTCCAGTACACTTTGTAGATACAAGATTCTCCACCAGCCATCTCACAGCTGAAACAAGCATTTGGTCCTGACTTGGACTTGACTTTGGTCATGACAAAAAGAGTGTTGTTTCACTGGAAACCATCAAAAAAGGAGAAAGCAAGGCTGACAGGTGTCAGATCTGAACTACTGCAGCTGATAAATGTCACTGGGCCACAGAAATTCTTCAAAATACATAGGCATGTTTTTCCCAGAGGCTCTGCTGACAGCTCAATTTCTGCAACTATCTGCAACAGCTGCAGCTGAGCAAAGCAGGTAAGTATAGGACAGAACAAATCCTGCAGCTGCAGTACAAGAGAGATGTGCTTTAACCAAAAGCAAAGCAAAACAAGACCCTTGCTGCAAGTGTCGCCCACCACATGCATTACTTACAGTGACCACAAGGCACCCAGTTCATAACGAACCACCAAATGTTCAGCATCGTTGCATGGTGGTAGACGTGCAGAACAGTGATCTGATGATTGTTCTTCCGCAAAATGAAAAAGAAGGTATCCATGAACTCAATGAGTTTGGAGAAATAGTACCACCAGAGGACACGTATGATCTGGAAAAGAGGAAACAAAGTTTAGAAGGATTGCATGCAGCAAGAGTCACAAGCCCTGTCCTTGCTACTTGTATTGAAAACACTGCGTGTTCTGTCCTGTACTACTTGTATTGAAAACATGACTGAGATCTTCTGTAAATGCTTCTACCTCAGGTGTCTCCACAGGAGATATAGGTGTGAACCCAAAGCTACAGCTGAAACTAAGAGGAAGACTGGTTGATGAGGCTACTGCTGTGTAGCTGGGGTGCCCTGGGAGAAACAAAAAAAGAGTCAGCCACACTAATCACATACTGCTCTAAACAGAAAAGCCAAAACAGTGACCATTAAAAAAAACCCCACCACCATATCTCGGAAAGGGAAGTGTCCAATACTGGGGCTGGACACAGTCTGGAGACCAAGTCCTTGTTTTTTGACCTAGGAATACTTGAGTATGTCTAATGACTCACTAAAATATCAACCACGAACAGACACATTGTAGATTAACTACTATATGGACAATGCACTGTCCACTGCATTGTAAAAGGAGGGAAAAACCATACAGTTTAAAGAAAAGCCACATAGCCAATACTCCGTGTGCACCCAAGCAGGCAATCTGAAGCGTTATTAACTTTCAGTCTCAAGTATGTTACCTTCATATCTGCTTCTCCTCCACTGTGCGTATCCTGACAGTAGAAATTGTATCCTCCTTCCCATACTCCCGTCACCAGCTGAGATCAAAGAGTAAAGTGTTATTTGGGAAGAAGGCTGCACCCTATGCCATATCATAGAATCATATAATAGAATGTATTGGGTTGAAGCACCCTCCAAAGTTCATCTAGTCCAACCCTACCAGAACAAGCAGGGATGTCTCTAACTGGAACCTTCACATTGTGAATTAGCTTCCAATTGGGCAGACCAGAATCATAGCAGGTAGCTTCCCATCCCTACTTATCCCATAGCGTGTGTGCTTTGCACAGGTATTCCAGACAGCTGCTGAAGAAGTAACTTTTCTTTGTGGCTGATGATCTAATTGTTGGACAAAGTGAAGACCAGAAGTCAAGTGAACATATTTTTGTTCTGATATTCTTGTAAAGGAAGAGTTATGTACTTAAGAAATGCTATATATGTACTATATTTTCAACCATGTAACGGTGCAAATCCTCAGCTTTGCTGTCCTTAACAGCTAAAACCTGGTGTTTTATTGGATTGCAGTTCTGCAAGGGCTTTTAAAATTATTTGCTCATTATGCTTCTCAGGTACAGCACTGCCTGTCTGACTTCTTGACGTAACAAACATCGCCTCAAATGTGACAATTACTTTTAAGAGTAATGACCAGCTTCTACTGGTGAGAGGCTGATGACAAGCCTACCACCGAGGGTCTTGCTGAAAACGCTGCACGAGCAAGAGGCAGGATGCTCACATCTCACCCTTCCATAGATGAGAGATGGAGAGGCAGGCTGAGGGTGGGATGGGAGGAGGAAGTAGGGCAAGGGTAGGAGCTTTACTGTTACAACAAAGGGAATCACTGAATGGAGTTTATAAAAACATATTTCCTCTTGGGAACAGCATGAGGAGTAACAAATAGAGGTTATTCCCAAGTTAAAAAAAAAATTACTATGTGTTCCCAAAATGGCATTATAAAGTGAGAACAGACCTCCTGCATGGACTTCCTCCACAAGCAAGCTGTCTGGTTTGGCCCTACCTGTGCCAGTGCAGAATTAAAATGAAAATTCAAAAGGTTTTGCAAGGCTATTGTGGAAACCTCTTTGTACCACAAGTCACGTAAAACAATCACTTGGTTAGTAAGGACAGTAATCAGTACAATTAGATGATGCTCACAACTGTAAATGAGAAGCTGATTCTAAAAGTTACCTTACGGATTACCACTTAAATGATCTACCATTTTCTAATGTTACTCCTTTCATGCCTCATTTTCCTTCTCAATCAGTTTTTAAAATGCCCAGTCAGCCTAAGTGATTAGCTCTAACCTACCAAGATAGAATCATTGACACTATTTAAATAATGAAAAAAAAGCCATCTAGTTATGTCATAACATATAGACCTGGAATTATCTTGCGATTGGAAAGAGATCACTACCACCCTGGCATAGCGAGAGCAGGGCAGCCATGGACATCAACAGCAGACCCAAGCATCTCCTTGGTCCATGCAGCCCAGCAGGGCTTCTCTCCTAGCTGTAAAGCAGAATCCGGCTGTACAAAGGACACCAGTTTAAAGGTGTCACCCTGCTAAAGGACCAGCTACATTGTGAGCAAGCCTTGCACCAAACTGCTCTCAGAGCATCGCAGGAAAGCCTGTGTGGCTTCATGAGTGTCCACCGGTCATGCAGACAGAGGACCTCATTGTGCTGCAATCACACTGAGAGCTTACAGATGTTTTAATGTCGTTCTCATAGTTCAAGGAAGTGTGAGGAAGAGACAGATAATCACAATGTCTGAATTGTAATTAAACCAAATTACATCCATTGCTAGTGCTGCAGTTCATAAACTGCTACCAAGTGGAGCCTAGCACAGTGAAACCCAAAGAGTTTCCCCTGCAAGCGATACAGGGTCATGACCTGAAGTGTAATGCAACCAAAGGTGTTTGGACTCCCTCCTTTCTGAAGGGTAAAGGCATCAGTGTGATTATAGGCAGCTTCAGCTAAAGACGAGTATCCTCTTGCTTTGAGAGAAGCATAAAACAAGACACTAGGAGCCACAGGGGTTTCAATGGTAGAAGCAAAGCACCGCTTGTAGGAAACGGCAACATCTTTTACCACATGAATGGTGTCCTTACAAAAATAATTTAATCCTTTCCTTCTCAGAATGAATTAAATGATGAAAGGCTGCCACTGCTGCTGCCCACAATCTTCGCTTTGTGCAACACACACCACAGAGATTATCCTTTTCCCGATTTAGCCAGTCGCACCTTGGCCTGACACCACTATTTCCTGTACCCACAGTATTTTCAGTGCACACCTAAGGGCTCCAGAAAACAAAGCCAGTGGGCCACTGACCACAAACGGTTCCCAAATGGCTCTGTAATGTAAGCAGCTCAGCAAAGAGTACTGGGGAGCTGCTTATGTGTCACCTAGAAAGCAAAACATAGAGGTGTTAGAAATAGCCAGCTGGCATATCTAAATCATTGCTCAGGCTTGTTGTGGGCTGTTTCCAGGACTGACAGAGTTTCTGACCCCTCTCAACAGCTACAGTAGGGCAGGTCTCAACTTGCCTAGTAACGGGTGGGTGAGACAACCTTTGAGTTGAGGCTTGAGACAGGCCTTTCCCTGCCTGCTGTGCGCAGGCAAACCTTCATCTTTGGGTTAGCAGAAGCCCAGGCTTGCTAATGGCATTGCTGAGGCACCACTGCAGGAGAATCTCCTCTCCAAGAGAGTCCGACTGTAATAACTTTCACTGGAGCGTACCAGTGATGTACAACGGCAGAATACTTAAAATGACACAAAACAAGGCAGCTCCTTCACAAGTCAATCAAAATGATACTAAAAATTAATGGTAAGTTTATCAGCTCAGGATAAAGCCCTGCAGCTTGAAGCTGCTTTTGTGCTCAAGTCATTCATACTCTCTTCACCTACACTTAATTCTTATTTTTCATATTGCTTCTGTTATGTAATTCCGTTGCTGAATTCTTTAAAATGCTGTGGCATGTATTTTTTTTACCAATTCTGCTGCCAAAATAAACGAGCATACTATCACCAGTCTGACTGGGCTTTAGGAGAGGTGTTACTGGGGCAGATTTTGTTTTCTCATGATAAAACTCAAGAGCAAGACTTGCTGCAGAGGGGCAGATAGGGACTCAGCCCTGCACCACTTGCCAATATGACACCCATCTACAAGAAGGGCAGAAGGGAAGATCTGGGGAACTACAGGCCTGTCAGCCTGACCTCAGTGCCAGGGAATATTGTGGAACAGTTCATCTTGTGGGTGATCACGTGGCAAGTGCAGGACAACAGGGGGATCAGATCCAGCCAAGTTTGTGAAGGGCAGGTCCTGTTTAACCAACTTGATTTCCTTCTATGATCAGGTAATGCAGGCAGTGGATGCTGTCTATCTGGACTTCAGTCAGCCATTTGACACTGTTTCCCACAGTAATCTGCTGGAGAATCTGGCAGCTCATAGCTTAGACAGGTGGACTCTTTGCTGAGTTAAAAACTAGCACAACTATCCAGCCCAGAGAGTTGTGGTGAATAAGGTTAAATCCAGTTGGCAACCGGTGGTCACAAGTGGTGTCCCTCAGGGCTCAGTCTTGCTTAACATCTTTATCAATGATCTGGATGAGGCGATCGAATGTACCCTCAGTAAATTTGCAGATGACACGGAATTAAGTGGGAGTGTTGACCTGCTTGAGGGTAGGGAGGTGCTGTGGAGAGATTCGGACAGGCTGGGGTGATAGGCTGAGTCCCATAGGATGAGGTTAAACAAAGCCCAGTGCTGGGTCATGCACTTCAGTTACAACAACTCCCAGCAGCTGCAGGCTGGGGGAAGAGTGGCTAGAGAGCTGCCTGGTGGAAAAGGACCTGAGGGATGCTGGTTGACAGCCAGCTGAACAGGACCCAGCAGGGTGCCCAGGTGGCCAAGAAGGCCAACGATATCCTGGCCTGGATCAGGAACGGTGTAACCAGTAGGAGTATGGAGGTGATGGTGCCCCTGTACTCTGCACTCATGAGACCGCACCTTGAGTACTGGGTCCAGTATAAGGAGGACGTTGCAGTGCTACAGTGGTCCCAGAGAAGGGCAGTGAGGCTTGGGAGAGGGCTGGAAAACATGCCCTGTGAAGAGCAGCTGAGAGAAATGGGGTTATTTAGTCTAGACAAGAGAAGGCTGAAAGGAGACCTTTTTGCTCTCTACAGCTACTTAAAAGGAAGTTGTAGCAAAGCTGGTGCTGGTCTCTTTTCCCTAATTACTGATGATAGGATGAAGGAAAATGGCCCCAAGTTGCATAATGGGAGGTTTAGATTGAATCTTAGGAAGAACTCTTTACTGAGAGAATGGTCAGGCACTGGAACAGGCTGCCCAGAGAGGTGGTAGAGTTAACTGTCCCTGGAGGTGTTAAAAAAAAAAAAAGTAGCTAGAGCACTTGAGGCCATGGTCTAGAAGCTAGGGAGATGTGGGGTTGGGGGCTGGACTTGATCCTGGCAGTCCTTTCCAGCCATGATTCTATGATTCTAGGATCACACTGTCAAGGCATGATGGGCTTTGTGAGCTTCAAAACCCAGTGAGATTAGAATGAAAAGAAACAGAAGTTCACATCTGATCAAAACAAACAAACCCCTGCGCAGATATTAAGGTTTATCTTTACACGAAAGCAGTCACCTCAGGACAGAGAAAGGGGAGCGGGCAGAGCAGCGTGGCTGTGAGTTGCCACCCACAGCTCCCAGGCCATGGAACCCTTTCACTGAGTGCCCTCCTTCCTAGAACAGGGGTGCAGCTCTCTGGATGCTTTTCTGTTGTGTGTTGGCATACACAACACTTCCCTCATAGGAGAATCCGAGGCTTTTCTCAGGTCAACCCCCAGTAAGGAATTCATTTTTTAGATGAAGAAAAAAGTGAGGAGATCCTGTAAAAAGTAAGCCTTCACCACTGACTCATTTTCTCGAGTGCAAGTCCGGGTGATCCAGGTCACCAGGCTATTTTTGCTAACAGACATCCCCAAGATAAAATGAGTGTGCATGCTGTGTAACTGGGTGTTGCAGTTTGAAAATTACCAGAATTTGCAGATATATAGATTTGTGCTTTCATGAGGAAAAAGGTGCATTTTGCTTTAAGAGAATTGTCCCAGGATGCTCAAGTATTGAGGAGAGAAAGAGCATTAAGAGAGGCATCTGAATTCCTTCAGATGCTGAATTCCTTAGCCGAAGAAAGCAGAAGGACTCGAGAATACTTAAATCTTGGGCATGGAAGACAGAGACTGGGTCCTTTTTGAAAAGGTGTGTCCTGCATCAAGGGATGCAATTCCGGGTGCTGAGGAATCAGGCCTGCTCAATCAGCATTTTGCTGGAGAAAGCTGCACTGAAGAATTGAAGAGTTCGCCAGTCTGGACAGCCGAGGGTACTGGTGTCTGCAGATGACACATGAGTAATAGAGACGGCGGTGGTACCCGTCTCTACTCAACCGACATGTTCTTTCCCCAGGTCTCTAATGTAAGAAACCAAGGACCAATACAATAGTGATCACCCACTGTATTTTTCTCAGAACATGTGATGGCAAAGAGGCCATGCTTGTGGCCAAGAGGGCCAACAGCATCCTGGGGTGGATCACAACGGGGGTGTTTAGCAGATCAAGAGAGGTTCTTTTCCTCCTCTACTCTGCACTGGTGAGACCACATCTGGAGTATTGTGCCCAGTTCTGGGCCTCTCAGTTCAAGAGGGTTGTGGAGCTGCTGGAGGGAGTCCAGCGTAGAGCAATGAGTACGATGAAGTAGGACAGGCTGAGGGAGCTGGGTCTCTTTAGCTTGGAGAAGACAAGACTGAGGGTGACCTCATTCATGTTGATAAATATGTGAAGGGTGGGTGTCAGGAGGATGGAACCAGGCTCTTCTCAACGTCATCTAGTGATAGGATGA